>CAUYQU010091626.1:0-16971 GCA_963574635.1 Cheracebus regulus
TTGACTGCCACAGCATCTGTGGCTATGCTCAGAGGGTTTTGATTTTCCTTTCTTTTTTTCTAGGAAAAAATTATTTTCAGGAGAATATTCTTCTGATAGCTTTCATCATTGAACTTAATAAACTGACCTTAAAATTTCAAAAAAAAAAAAAAAAAAAAAAAAAAAGCTTCTCTCCTAATCTGGGTTTTGTATTAAAGGGTTCCTCTTATTTTACTTCTTTGTTCATTGCAATACAAATATGAATATAAAGAGAAATCTAGTCTTAAAAATTGTATTTTTTACAATTTCTGAGACATTCTTGTTTCACAGTTGCTGGAACAAAGCTCATCAACCCAGTTTTTGAACAGTAGGATTTTGTTTTTGAGAGAAAGATAGGTAATTAGCATTTTATTCTTTCTTGTGTTGTTTGCCTTCGTAACTTTGCTGTCCCTCCTTCTCCAGTTTTCCCAAATCAGAGAACAAAAGAAGGAGGATTGCTAAAATGAACCTTGTTCTTTCTTACTGTCTTCTTACCCATTCCTCAGTGCTGAACTTTTTGGGATGAGAGTAGGGGAATAGGGTTGGCAGTTGTCTGTCACAGCCTCTTACTTGTTTCTGGGGAAGGCATTTGAGGTACTTGCCAAGAGATAGAGTGAAGATGGAATTCTTTTTAGAAGGGAATGCATTTGACCCAGGAACAGTGCAGGGAGTTAGAAGACTGACTTTCCTTCTGCAGTGAAAAATCCTCATTAACTTTTTTTTTTTTAAGGCTTTGTTGCCCAGGCTGGAGTGCAGTGATGAAATCATAGCTCACTGCATCTTCTGTAGCCCAGGGCAAAGCAGTCTCCCACCTCAGCCTCATGAGTCAACAGGTGTTCACTATCCTTCCTGGCTAACTTTTTGATTTTTAGTAGAGATGGAGACTTGCCCAGGATGGTCTCAGACTTCTGAGCTTAAGCACTTCTACTGCCTCAGCCTCCCAAAGTGTTGGGATTACAGGCATGAGCCACTGTGCCTGGCCCTTGTATAACTTTGACTGTCCAAAAAACTAACTATTAATAGTCTACTGTTGACCAGAAGCCTTACGAATAAAATAACAGTCGATTAATACATATTTTTTGTATGTATTATTAGTGTGTTCTCACAATCAAGCTAGAGAAAGGAAAATGTTATGATGAAAATTATAAGGGGCCAGTTGTACAGTGGCTCATACCTGTAATCCCAGCACTTTGGGAGGCCAAGGCAGGAGGATCTCTTGAAGCCAGGAGTTTGAGATCAGCTTGGGCAACAAAGCAAGATCCCATCTCAAAAAAAAAAAAAAAAAAAATGCTGGGCATGGTGATATGTGCCTGTAGCCTTCTGTTACTCAGAAGGCTAAGGTGAGAGGATCACTTGAGCCAAGACATTCAGGCTATAGTGAGTCATGATCGTGCCACTGTACTGTACCCCTAGTAACAGAGCAAGACCCTGTCTCTGCAAAATCAATCAATCAATCATAAGAGGAAGTACATTTACTGTTCACTAAGTGGAAGTGGATAATGGTCTTCATCCTTGTCGTCTTCATGTTGAGTAGACTGAGGAGGAAGAGGAAGGGTTGGTCATATTGTCTCGGGTGACAGAGGCTCAAAGAAATCCACATATAAGTGGACACCTGAAGTTCAGATCTATGTTGTTCAAGGGTCAACTGTATTTCAGGTATATGAACTGACTTTAAAATTTTATTTTTATTGTGGCTGGAACAGTAGTTTTTTAAAAAGCCCGTTACTTGTCATTTTGGTTCCATGTGCAATTGAGTCTGAAATTTAGGTTAAACTGTACCATTGTTTTATTCTGGTAACAGCACTTTAAGTTTGGGGCCAAGGGCTGGGAATACTCTTGTACAGTAATATCTTAATGCTAGTTTTTGTGAAAGTAGAAACTTTTGCAATGACATTTTCTCTAAAGTGAGATTGTTTTTTCCCCATAGATTTTATATTGCATTGCCAAGAGAGGTAGAGCTACATAATGTGTTTTTTTCTTTTTTAAATATATGCAGATAGAGCTAATTGACAGAGTTGATGACATCTACCGGAACACTTCATGGGATAATGCGGGTTTTAAAGGCTACGGAATACAGATTGAGCAGGTATTTACAACAGATATGGCTTATATTACTCTCTTAAGTTATGTGATGTAAATATTTGTCACTTGTATTCAAAACCCAAAAACTTGTTCTTAACAATAATTGTAAATAAGTATTCTCAAATGCCAGTGATTTTTTTCTGATGAATTGTGCAGTATTTTTGATGTTAATTAGTTCTGGATTGTGAAGTTTTCTATCCTTAGTCTCTCTTTAGGTAGAAAGCCTTTTATGCTGCTATGCTTTGTTCCTTCTTTGAATTCATGGCCTTTTTATTCTCTGTAGTTTTTTCCCCCCTCTGATGATGCTTAAGTCTTTAGTTAAAACTCTGACACATATCATTGACTCCTTAGTCAGAAGAATTTGCTAAAAAATACTATGTACCTTTGCAAGGTAGTATTTATATATTCAGAACCTTTAGGTTCTTTCCCCTGAAATATCTCCTCCTGATTCCTTGTAATCTGTTAATAGAGTATGTCTAGCAATGTTATATTAATGTGATCTTAATAACAGCTCATAGTAAAAGGTATTTCAAATTGCTAAGACTAATTAAAAAGACTATACTAACATGGGGTATTGCTTTGGGCAGAGACATTTTGATATGTAAATTGTATAAATTATTATATCTGTTTTTTTCCAGGCTTTTTATAGTAAACCATATTTTTATAAATTCTATAGTACAGAATGTAGAGGTTTTAAAAAAAAATTTTTTTTGAAATCATTCACCATATTTATAAATGTTAAACTTTGATAATACTCGTATAAAACTAAGAATTCTTTTTCCCTTTTCATTCTCATTTACTATTTTGCGTTTTCTTTTTGAGTTATTATTTGAATAGGTAACATACACACAGTACAAAAACCAGTGAAAAGTAAGTCTCTGCACCCTGCTTATTGTCAAACCAGTTCCTTTCCCCAAAGACATTCATGTCACTAGTTTCATATGTATCTTTCTAGAGATGTTGTATGCATGTATAGCGTATGTATATGTCTGTATTTGACACAATGGTGTTATGCAGTACACTTTTACACCTGGCTTTTTCATTTCACAGTGTGTTGGAGAGTATTTCATGTTCATGTATCTAAAGCTGCCTTGCTTGTTTTATTATAAATAGCTGCATCATATTTGAGTGTTAGGGAACCTGTAAATTAAGTTTCTTTTTGCTTTAGGCATTTGGAACCAATTGAAAAATACAGGAGTAATATAGGAGATTAAAACATGAACTTCTTTACATCTGATAAAGAATGGGTTGGAGGTTGTGGTTTAGATGTGCATCATGGTGGCCTTCTAAGTAGTTCTATCTCAGATTTGACTTTGACCACCCAACACTGAAACTGCAGAGCCCATCCCAGTAAGCTTACCACACGGTGGCAGAGGAGACCAGAATGAGCCTTCTCTGCAGGCAGGCAGGGAAGGAGAGACACACAGAAACTCCGAGCTGAGCATAGTTTCCCTCTTTTTTTTTTAATCTCAAACTCACTAATGGGAGCCTTTGTTACTTTTTTTTTCTTCTTAGCAGGCTTAATATGAATTTGTCTGAAATGCACATATAAGGAGAAGCCTCTATTCTTAGTCTTTTATTCCTTCAATGCACAAAGTGATGTATATTTTATTATTATTTCCTAAATTATTGACATACTGTAATAAATATTTTAGGCTCCTGTAACCCAAGTTCTTATTTTTTCAGAATAAATATAGAAGATATGAAAATTTAGGAGTACATTTATAACATTATAAATAATTCATTGACATAGATGTTTTCCATACTATATGCTTCTCTGTTTCAAACATTGAATATTAGAACTGAAGAATTTATGAATTTTGATTAAAAAAATTTTTTTTTTCTAGAATGATTTTTTTTTTGAACAGATAAAATAATGCAGTATTCAGAATCTTCTGACTTACTTTGGAAGTGTTCTAAGTGTATTATCTCTTTAAGTATAGATTCGCATTCTCAAGTCTCCACAAGAGGTAAAACCTGGTGAAAAGCACTACAATATGGCAAAAAGTTATCCAAATGAAGAAAAGGATGCTTGGGATGTGAAGATGTTGCTAGAGGTAGGTCATGAAATCCTGGATATGGTGCTAACACTACTTTGTGATTTCTGATATGTGGATTGTATGTGCATTAATGAAGGAACACGTTAGAAAGGATGGAAACTCAGAAGCAGTCTCCCCTGCTGATCCAACTGTAACCCCATCCTGTGTAGGAGGGCAGACAACAAATAACAAAAACACTGAAAAAGAAAAACGCTATAAAGCAATGCTTCTTAACCTTAGTATCTTTGAGGATCTAATGAGGAAATCAGTGGATCTTCTTTAGAAAATAACATGGATACTCAATATACAGAGTTTTTGCACACTGTTTCGTTAGTTCTGCATGGTTAGTTCAGGTCTCTCTGAAGCATATCAATTTATCCTTTAGGGCAGTAATAATCAAACAGGTTATGAACATATATTGGACAGTAGATATATAGCTTGGAGATCTGACAGTTCTCTACAGGAATTAAAAATTTTTGTTTTTATTCTGATGATGAATCTAAGATGGCTAACTTAGTCATTTTATGTCATTTGGAGTCTTGCCATATAACAGGATACTGCCACGTGATTCCAGTGTCTTGATTTTGTGTGTGCTATTACTTTGGTGTAGCACGACCTTCTATGAAGCGATAGTTTTTATCTTTTAATATGTTGGTAAGTGTATTCGTTTCCTGTTGTTGCTTTAACAAATTATCACAAGTTGAGCAACTTAGAACAAAACTTACTTGTCTCATAGTTTGCATGGGCTGGTCTAGGTATGAATTCTCTGTTTAGGGTCTCGTGAGGCTGAAATCAAGTTTTCAAAGCTTGAATAGAATTAAAGGATATTATAACTCTTCATCCAGGTGGAGAAGCATAATGTGCAGCACCTGTGTGGTACTCATTCATACCTTGTCTAATTTGATCTGCTGAGCAGCTTGAGAGGTTGATCGAGACAGCATCATTGTTGTGAAGAGGCTCAGCAAGTGTGTTTCTTTATTCCAGCTGCCATGACAAAGCAGCACAGGCTGAGGCACTGCAACAACAGAGATTTAGTTTCTCACAGTTCTGGAAGATGGAAGTCCAAAATCAAGGCGCTGGCAGGGTTGATTTCTTCTGAGGCCACTCTTCTTGGGGTGTAGATACTGTCTTCTCCCTGTGTTCTCACATGGTCCTTCTCTCAGTGTGTGTTTATGTTCTGATCTCCTTATCAGGACACCAGCTATATTGGATTAAGGCCCACCCATATGACCTCATTTTACCTTAATTACCTCCTTAAGGGCCCTGTTTCCAAATACAATCACATTCTGGGGTATTGTTGAGGGTTAGGACTTCAACATTTGAATTTTGGAATGGCGCAATTCAGCCAGTAACAGAAAGATCAAATGACTTGTCTGGTTAGTCATATGACTGGTAATGGGAGAGGTCAAATTGAGCTCAGACCTCCTGACTCCTAGAACAACTGAACCATTGCACCTGTCTGCTTTTCTGTGAGCCTCCAGACAGCCAATGGAAGAGGAGGAACCAAAAAGAATGACTAATGTTGACAGGTGCTCCTCTCCAGTTTTCTTCCCTAAGGCTCCTAGAATATTCTTAGAAGCCTTACTCTTACCACAGAACTATCAGAATCCACATGCAGCCACACTTCATTCCTCATACAGGGCTCTCTGGCCTCTCATTTAAAGCATTTTAAAAATCAAGGGTTTTGGTCAGGCATGGCAGTTCATGCCTGTAATCCCAGCAGTTTGGGAGGCTGAGGCTGGTGGATCCTTTGAGCCCAGGAGTTCAAGACTAGCTTGGGCAACATGGTGTACAAAAAATACAAAAATTAGTCAGGCATGGTGACGCATGCCTTTGGTACCAGCTACTTGGGAGGCTGAGGTGGTAGGTTTACTTGAGCCTAGGAGGTCGAGGCTGCTGTGAGCCATGATTGTGCCAATGCACTCCATCCTGGGTGACACAGCGAGACCCTGTTTCAAACAATAATAATTAATAAAACCCAAAAAATCAAGGTTTTTAAACTTGGAGACCCTGGACGATTATGATAGAGATTTTTAAAGTAATGTATGAAGCCCTTTTAAATTAAGAAAATCCTCTCAAACCTGTAGTGCTGATTTAAATGGATTTAAAATCTTTATTTTAGTAACATAAAACTGAGTATATGTGCTTTTCTGTAAGTGTATATTTATATAAATGACTATATATTATGAAGCTCAAAAAAATTAAAATTTCTATAAAACGAATTGAATCCTTGAAATACTTGAGAGGGATCTGTTTTGGTCTGGGATGCTGCAGCCCCCTTGTCTAATTGAAGCATCTCTAGTGCTGGGCTGTATGTCTTCAGAACAGCCGTCGGAGGAGCAGTGAGTTAGTTCTGAACAGCTGGAACAAGCTCCTGAGCTCTTCCCTTTTGTGCCCCTTGCCGGATGACAGTGTCTGCCTCTCACCTGTGCAGGTGGAGGAGCACTTCAGGGAAAGGGCAATACACTGCACGAGGTTGTGATTGCTGGTGCTGAGCTGTGAGCCATCATGGTTCTGTTCTGGAATGTTTAGTTGATTTAGATTACATCTTTTAGTTTGATGTAATTGTTAATCAAATTAAGATTGCTTTTTTTTTTTTTTTTTGGTCTTTCAAAGCAATTCAGCTTTGATATAGCTGAGGAAGCATCTAAAGTTTGCTTGGCACACCTTTTCACATACCAGGATTTTGATATGGGAACTCTTGGATTAGCTTATGTTGGCTCTCCCAGAGCAAACAGCCATGGAGGCGTTTGTCCAAAGGGTAAGTTTTTTCGTTTCTTGTGTGAATATGATGCTGGGATTATACACTGATTGGATTATATTATAATTCTGTATTTAGTGAGCAGTTTATCTCTGTTTCCTTTTGACTTTAGCTTATTATAGCCCAACTGGGAAGAAAAATATCTATTTGAATAGTGGTTTGACCAGCACAAAGAATTATGGTAAAACCATCCTTACAAAGGTACGTTCTTTTATTTTCCAAAGGATAGTGTTAGAGTTTATTGTAGTAGAACCTCAGATATATATTTATGTAGTTTGTTTTTTCCCCCTGAGACAGTCTTGCTCTGTCGCCCAGGCTGAAGTGCAGTGGCGTGATCTCGGCTCACTGCCACCTCTGCCTCTCAGGTTCAAGTCATTCTCCTGCCTCAGGCTCCTGAGTAGCAAGGATTACAGGCATGCACCACCATGCCCGGCTAATTTTTGTAGTTTTAGTATAGACGGGGTTTCACTATGTTGGCCAGGATGGTCTCGAACTCCGGACCTCGTGATCTGCCTGCCTTGGCCTCCTGAAGTGTTGGGATTACAAGTGTGAGCCCCTGTGCCCGGCCATGTAGTTATTTTTTTAAAATGTAATGTATACTCCTTTTTAATTTCTGCCTAAATAAAATTTATATATTTTTGTGGGATATATGAAAAAGTATAAAGAAGGAAATAAAAATGGCCTGTTGGCTGGGCGCAGTGGCTCAAGCCTGTAATCCCAGCACTTTGGGAGGCCGAGGCGGGCGGATCACGAGATCAAGAGATGGAGACCATCCTGGCCAACATGGTGAAACCCTGTCTCTACTAAAAATACAAAAATTAGCTGGGCATGGTGGCGTACACCTGTAGTCCCAGAACTCGGGAGGCTGAGGCAGGAGAATTGCTTGAACCAGGGACACGGAGGTTGCAGTGAGCCAAGATTGTGCCACTGCACTCCAGCTTGGCACCTGGCGACAAAGACTCTCTCTCAAAAAAAAAAAAAAAAAAAAAAACTGGCCTGTCAGCCTTCTTTTGAAACATGTGAGGACTGCTGCTTTTCTTGAGCCCCTCCTTCCTGGAGCCCTCTGACTTGCAGCTCCTCTTAGAGCTCCCTGTCTCCTAGTTCTGTGGTGCAGCTGTCATTCAAGGCATCCCACACCTTGTTATTTCCAGAACCCCATAGTCTCCCTCTTTTCAACGCCATCATTTTGGTGTAGTTTAGCTTGCAGGAACTTCCTAAGAAAAGGTACATGACCTGCATGTTGTTGGGATTTCACATATCTGAAAATGTCTTTATTCCACTCTTAAGTCTGATTGATAATTTTGGCTGAGTATATTCTCAGTTCTCATGTTCTCTATGGTCGTCTGTGCATATTGCTTTTAAAGAGTCGGAAGTCATTTTGAGTTTGTATCTTTGTATGTCACCTGTTTTTTTCTCTGGAAGGTCTTAAGATTTTGTTTTTCTTCAGCTCTGTCTGTTAAAATGTGTTTGACTACAAATAACAGAAAATTAAATAAGCAGTGGTTTATATAAGGGGTTTGTTTGTCTCAGTCAACAAGAAGTTCAGGGATAGCATTTTCTGGGTGGTGCAGCAACTGAGGTGCCTTCAGGGACTGAAGAATGAGCAGGAGGCCTTTGTTCTCATGTCTGTCACCTCACAGTTGTAAGATGGCTCTGTTCTGTGCTGGAGAAAGGAGGAGAAAGAGAACATGGCTAGCCTAATCTGGCCCTTCTAAAAAGCTTCTCTGGAAGCCCCATCCTGGCTTTTGTTTACATCTTACTGAACAGCACTAGGTCACATGGCTGACGTTTCCCTCAAGGGAATGTGGAAAGGTGGCTATTTTAGCTGAGTATATTGCTGCCCTGAGCAAAATTAGGGCTCATTATGTAAGAAAGAAGGGGAGAGTAGATATTGGTAGGAAATATTAGGATCTGATATACTGATTTTTAATTTTTATTTAGTTTTTATTATTTTTGAGACAGAGTCTTGCTCTGTGGCCCAGGCTGGAGTGCAGTAGCACCATCTTGGCTCACTGTAACCTCTGCCTCCCGGGTTCAAGCAATTCTCCTGCCTCAGCCTCCCGAGTACTTGAAATTAGAGGCGCCTGCCACCACGCCTAGCTAATTTTTGTATTTTTTTTTTTAAGTAGAGACGGGATTTCACCATGTTGGCCAGGCTGGTCTCATGAACCACTGACTTCCAGTGATCTACCCACCTCGGCCTCCCAAAGTGCTGGCTGGTATATTTATATTTTGACTATGATGTTATACTTGGTGTATGTTTATACTTGGTGTAGGGTACCGGAAAATATTTGCAAAAGACACATCTGAGAAAAGACTGCTATCTGAAATATACAAAGAGGCCAGGCATGATGGCTCATTCCTATAATTCCAGCACTTTGGGAGGCCAAGGCAGGAGAATCACTTGAGCCCAGGAGTTTAACACTAACCTGGGCAAGATTGTACACCCTGTCTCTACAAAATTAAAAAAAAAAACCTTAAATTTCCAAATGTATAAAGAACTCTTAAAACTCAACAATAAGAAAATGAACAACCCAATTTAAAAATAGACAAAAGAGCAGAACAGATACCTTCAAAGATGTTCAGATAGCAGAGAATTATATAAAAAGATGCTCAATGTCATATGTCATTAGGAAATTGCAAATTAACAATGAAGCTGGGTGCAGGGGTACATGCCTGTAGTCCCAGCTGCTCAGGAGGCTGAGGTGGGAGGAGTGCTTGAGCCCAGGAGTTTGAGACCAGCCTGGGCAACATTAGTGAGATCCCATCGCTATAAAAAACTTTTTAGGAAACCCAACAACAATGAGCTATTACTGGTAGCCTATTAGAGTGGCTAAAATCCCAAACACTGGTAACACCATTCCAACAAGGCTGTGGAGCAACAGGAATTCTTCATTAATTGCTGGTGGGAATACAAAATGGAGCAGCCACTTTGGAAGACAGTTTGGCAGTTTCTTTCTTTCTTTCTTTTTTTTTTTTTTTTTGAGATGCAGTTTCATTCTTGTCACCCAGGCTGGAGTGCAATGGCGCAATCTCGGCTCACTGCCTTCTCCGCCTCCTGGATTTAAGCAATTCTCCTGTCTCAGCCTCCCAAGTAGCTGGGATTACAGGCATGCATCACCATGCCTGGCTAATTTTGTATTTTTAATAGAGATAGGGCTTCAACATGTTGGCCAGGCTGGTCTCAAACTCCTAACCTCAGGTGATCTGCCTGCCTTGACGTCCCAAAGTGGTGGGATTGCAGTTGTGAGCCACCACACCTGGCCGTAAGAATGTTTATGGCAGCTAAATTCATAATTGACAAAACTTGGAAACGACTAAGATATCCTTCAGATGGTGAATGGATAAACTGGCATATCCATACAATGAGAAAAAAAAAAAGCTATCAAGACATGAAAAGACATAGAAGAACCTTAAAAGCATACTACTAAGTGAAATAAGCCAATCTGAAAGGCTACATACATACTATATGATTCCAAATATATGACATTTTGGAAAAGACAAAACTATGCAAGCTATGAAACGATCAGTGATTGCTAGGTGTTGGGGGAAGGAGGGATGAATAGGTGGAGGGTGGGAAACTACTGTGTATGATACTTTGTCAGTATAAGACATTATGCATTTGTTGAAACACATAGAATATACAACACAAGCGTGAACCCCAACATGAACTATGGACTTTGGGTGATTTAAAAACAGCCACAGCTGGTGGCATGAGCCTATAGTCCCAGCTACTCAGGAGGCTGAAGTGGGAGGATCACTTCAGGCCAAGAGTTAGAGGCTGTAGTATAATTGCATCTATGAATACCCACTGCATTCCAGCCTGAGCAACTTCGTGAGACCCTGTCTCTTAAAGCAAAAAGCAAAAACAAAAAATGTAAAGTGGTATGAGAAAAAAGATTCGTTTTTGGGAACCTTTTAATTTCTAAATTTATTTTTCTTATGGTACTTTGTTTTAGGGAAAAAAAACATCTCTCAAACTGTGTTTTTCCTCTGTTCTCACATCAAAACAATCATCATCAACACAGAAGACTTCTGTGACCAGACCAAAACCCCACATGTCAAACCGTAGACATCAGCTAGGTGTCCTCCAATGCAATTCAAACACTATGCACCCATAAATAGTGTCAGATCTCACAGCTTGAGGGTCATTCCCACAAGACTGTTTCCTCCTCCCTACCAGTTACAAGTCTGAGCCTCCAGAACTTCTGACTAACTGGCTTCAAGTTGGGGTTTCCATGACCTCCTCTTTGGGTCCGATTAATTTGCTCAAGTGGCTCACATAACTCAGGGAAATCCTTAACTTACATTTACGGGTTTATTACATAGGATATTTTAAAGGATACAAAGAAGCAGGGCACGGTGGCTCACGCCTGTAATTCCAGCACTTTGGGAGGCCGAGGTGGGTAGATCACCTGAAGTCAGGAGTTTGAGACCGGCCTGGCCAACATGGTGCATCCCTGTCTCTACTGAAAATACAAAAATTAGCCAGGTGTGGTGTTGCCCGCCTGTAATCCCAGCTACTCGGGAGGCTGAGGCAGGAAAATCACTTGAACCTGGGAGGTGGAGATTGCTGTGAGCTGAAATTGCGCCACTGCACTCCAGCCTGGGCAACAGAGGGAGACTTTGCACCAAAAAATAAAAAACTGAAAAAAAAGAAAGGATACAAAGAAGTAGCCAAATGAAGAGTGACATAGGGCAAGGTCCAGAAGGGTCCCAAGTACAGGAGCTTCTGTCCCCGTGGAGTTGGGATGTGCCTCCCGCCTGGCACGTGAATGAGTTCTACACCTTCCTGTCAACCTCCGCGTATTCAGAATGCTCTCTGGAAGCTCTCTGAATCCTGTCCTTTGGGATTTTTTGGAGGCTTCCTTACATAAGCATGAATGACAACCGTGTAGAAATGTGATTGGACAAAATTGGTATGTTCTCATACTAATAGACTTAATGGGGGAAACCCCCAAGGCCTGTCCAAATTCTCCTTGACCTCTCTGCAGCTTTCCTTCCTCCACAGTAATGGGCAGGACCCTTTCCAGAATGAGAATGAGGGTCTTCTGACACACAATCAGATTAGAGTCCTGCCTTGGAACAGGTAAAAGGAGTATAGGAGAAGGTCAGAGAAAGAGATTCTGTTTCCTGAGGACTGCTTCTGAGCCCTGAAGCACCCAACATTGTAACAGAAGACGGTAACCAGGACTATGGAGGGTTATAAGCCAGAAACCATGGACAGAAACATACATATGTATGTATAATATCTCATGGTACTTTACTTTTTTTGGAGTCACAGCTTCTTAATAGTTTGATTTCATGACATATTTTCTTTGGTCTTCTGAAATTTTTCTCTTAACACATAAAGCAAAAAAGAAATTTGATTAGAAGTTTCTGAGATATTTTTAGAGTCATTAGCAGATCCACTAATGAATTTTCCCAGAGCAGTTAGGAGATATTTCTCCACATTATACCTCTGGGATTTGAGTGCTTTTGCTAAAAATTTAAGGTTTTTTTCCACCATTGTGGTTTTAATATGAACATGTGGAAAGACTTCTTGTATAGAAAAATAACTTGCAAAATACTATTTTTTTAGGTTCCATAGAGTGATTTTTTTCCTCCCTTAGGAAAAAAGAAATCAGGAATTTTAAATTTGGTATTTTTTTTTTTTTTTAAAAGACAGACTCTTGCTCTGTTGCCCAGAATGGGGTTCAGTGGCCTATCTCAGCTCATGGCAACCTCTGCCTCCCAGGTTCAAGCAGTTCTCCCACCTCAGCCTCCCAAGTAGCCGGGATTACAGGTGTCCGCCACAATGCCTGGTTAATTTTTGTATTTTTAATAAAGATAGGGTTTCACCATGTTAGCCAGGCTGGTCTTGAACTCCTGACCTCAAGTGATCTGCCGGCCTTGGCTTCCCAGAAGTGCTGGAATTACATCGTCCTCTGATTGGACGATGCTTTAGGTTTTAACAGGGGTGTGATTGGGCTGAGGTGCATGTGAGTAGGCTTGACAGTTAACCACAGTTAGCTATTGCATTTATCAGCACCAGATTGTGTGTGATTAGAATGGCCAACGTTTGATGTTTTGTTATGAATGTTCCAGTATATCTTATAAATTATATTTTCTTAAATTGATTTGTTACTAATAATACTATTTGATAGTATCAAATAGAATCCTAGTTATTCTGTTAAATTCCTATAATTGGTAGAAGAAATCATAGTCCCGTTGTTACTCTTTTTTGAGACAAAGTCTTACTCTGTCACCCAGGCTGGAGTGCAGTAGTGTGATCATAGATCACTGTAGTCTCGGCCTCCTGGGTGTAAGTGATCCTCTCACCTCAGCCTCCCAAGTAGCTGGGACCATAGGTGTGTACCACCATGCCTGGCTAATATTTTTATTACTTTTGTAGAGATGGAGTCTCCCTCTGTTGCCCAGGCTGGCCTTGAACTCCTAGAGTCATGTAATCCTCCCATCTCAGCCTCCTAAAGTGCAAGGATTATATGCATGCAGTTCTTATTCTCTTGTTGATCTGATTATAAGGCTCTATTTAAGACAGCATAGGCCCAACTGGCAGAAGAAGGTGTTGGTTGGATATTGAGAAATAATGTTTTCTTTGCATGATGCTTAAGGAAGCTGACCTGGTTACAACTCATGAATTGGGACACAATTTTGGAGCAGAACATGATCCGGATGGTCTAGCAGAATGTGCCCCGAATGAAGACCAGGGAGGAAAATATGTCATGTTTCCCATAGCTGTGAGTGGCGATCACGAGAACAATAAGGTATGTGTGTGTTGAGAATTTTGTATGTGGTTAGGAAAGAGATTGTGTGTAATGATCATAATGAGATCTCAGAAACCTGTTCCATTTCTAGGTGTTTCCCTAGGGATGGATCTGCAAAATACAAAGTACCTTGAAACGTGGCTGTGTGTTTTGGGGTGAAGCATGGTCCATCTAAATCTGGTTAAAACTATCATTTGGACTTTGTTGTCAAGATTAATGGTGTAGATTTGAGCTCTAGGAAAAATTATTAATAATAATGGCTTTTGTTGGAGTTCTGGATTTCAGGGTCTGGTGGGCTCAGGCTTTATGTTAAAAATTTCTCATTTTATTTACAAATTGTCATTCATTTTAACTCTGTTGTACAATTTACATGTTTTTATTAACTTTCACAATAAAATACATAGTTTGCTTGACTACAAGCCTCATGGGAGAAAGGCCCTTGTCTATCTTGTTCACAGCTGTATCTCTAGTACCTAATTGGAGTACCTGGCATGTAATAAATATTTGTTGAGTAATTAATTGAATCATTTACTATTGAGAGTTTCTGATAGAGTATACTAGTTGATTTGGGATATTGTAAAACACTTTCAGAAATTTTAAGAGTGCTGTGACTAACTCTTAGAGTGAACTAAAAGTTTTGTTAATAAATGTCTGGTTCTTTCATTTTATTTGAAGTCAAACAGCATAAAGCAGTGTGAGGAAAACAGTAGTTGAGCTGCTGAGTTAAAGGGCGCTGGTGGGAAGGGCTTAAAGGAGTCTGATTCTAATCACAAAAGATTGTGAAGTATTTGTCCTGACTCCCATTTTGAGCCAGGCTGTGGGCTGATGTGCAAGTCTGCCCTGGACCTAGAGGGATGGATTACTTCTACTTCTCCCTGACTCTGACATCCTGCTTTCTAAAATTTCTTCCTCCTGTTTTTTTAGTGATCTTTGATTATTGCATCTCATTTTCTTTGGCTTTTTATGTATATTTTCTGCATCTCATTTTCTTTGGCTGTTATGTGTAAACAGTTCCTTCCTGTTACTTTGTATGTTATATTTTTCTTCTGCTTGTCAACTTGTGCCTGAGAAACATTTTTCTATCCGTTTTTGTTTACTCTTCCAACTTGTCAAACTGTTGAATTTTCCTTCTCTTTTTAAAGTCTCTGCATTTCTTTTTTTTTTTTTTTGAGATAGAGTCTCACTCTGTCACCCAGGCTGGAGTGCAGTGGTGTGATCTCGGCTCACTGGAACCTCTGCCTCTTGGATTCCAGGGATTCTTCTGCCTCAGCCTCTGAAGTAGCTGGGACTACAGGCGTGTGTCACCAGGCCTGGCTAATTTTTGTATTTTTTAGTAGAGACGGGGTTTCACCATATTGGCCAGGCTGGTCTTGAACTCCTGACCTTGTGATCCACCTGCCTTGGCCTCCCAAAGTGCTGGGATTACAGGCATGAGTCACTGCACCCAGTCTAAGTCTTGCCTTTCTAATCATGATCGCTGTGGTTCAGTGTTGTCCAATAGAACTTTCTGCTGTGGGGCGGGGGGATATTCTGCATCTGCTCTGCCCTGTATGGTAGCCACTAGCCCAGTGGAGCAATTGAAATGTGGCTAGAAACTGAGGAACTGAATTTTAAATTATATTTTATTTAAATTTTTAATAATGTTTGCCTGTGATGGGAGGTGGGAGTGGGCATTAGTTGTAAAAAGATCATGAGTAACATTGGAAGGATGGCAATGTCCTAAAACTGACTTATGGCAATGGTTTCAACACTTGGTAAAGTTATTAGAAATCACTGAATTATATACCCGAAATGGGTGAATTTTGTGATATGTGAAATGTCTTAATAAAGTTGTAATAAGCCAACAAACAAAAACACCAGTGTGAGAGCAGAGGACAAGTAGTGCAGATATAGAGGAGCTATGAAGCCATGAGCTGATCATTGTTGAAGCTGGTGAGGGGCGTGGGGACATTCATGATACCATCCTGTCTACTTCATAGATGCTTGAATATTTCGGTAATCAAAAGTGTAAAATATGTGACTAGGAACAATTTAAGTAGTCACATACGATTGGTGGCTACCATATTGCATACTATTTCTCTAGGTAATAGGTCATATGCTTCTTGGTTATGAGGATAGTATCAGCACTTTGGATGGAAATGTTTTACTTTGCAGACCGCCTGAGTGGACATGCGTGTTGCTAACTTTTCCTGCCACAAGTTCTGGGTCTCTTCAAAACACCCTTGTAAGAACTTGCCATTGAGGCTGGGCATGGTGGCTCATACCTGTAATCCCAGCACTTTGAGAGGCTGAGGTGGGCAGATCACTTGAGCCTAGGAGTTCAAGATCAGCCTGGGCAACATGTGAAACCCCATCTCTACAGAAAATACGAAAACTAGCCAGGCATAAAAGCACATGCTTATAGTCCCAGCTACTCAGGAGGCTAAGGCAGGAGGAACCCAGGGAGTTTGAGGCGGCAGTGAGCCAAGGTTGTGCCACTGCACTCCAGCCTGGATGACAGAGACTTCGTCTCAAAAAAAGGAAAAAGAAGAAAAAGAACCTGCTAATGAGAAAGGGTCCTTGGTAGAACTGTTTTTTTCTGGAGCTGACAGTCTATATCAATGAAGAACTATTTATTTATTTTGTTGTGAGCACATCATATTTAGCCTGTGTTTTTCTAGTTTGAATTCCCTTGTAAGAAGACAATGTGCATCTTATATGTTTTATTTATTATTTATTATTTTTTGAGATGGAGTCTCCGTAGCCCAGGCTGGAGTGCACTGGCGCGATCTTGGCTCACTGCAACCTCCGCCTCCCAGGTTCAAGCGTTTTGTGCCTCCGCCTCCTGAGTAGCTGGGGTTACAGGCGCACGCCACCATGCCTGGCTAATTTTTGTATTTCTAGTAGAATGGGGTTTCACCATGTTGGCCAGGCTGGTATTGAACTCCTGATCTCAGGTGATCTACCTGCTTCAGCCTCCCAAAATGCTGGGTTTACAGGTGTGAGCCACTGTGCCCAGCCTATGTCTTAAATGAATTTCTTATTAAAAATATTTTTAACTAGATGAAAAGGGATGCAAGACAAAAATAAACTAGTTCCTTGACCTAGAAAGTCAGAACCTGTCACTCTCCACTAGACAGTCCTATGAAAAGCAGTGTGCCATGTGTGGACTTCACTGTGGACAGATGACAGTGAAAAGGAATGTAAGACCTTTGAGATTGTAACATCTTTTTTTTTTTTTTTAGAAAAAGAAAAGGAGAAAGAGCAAAAAAAAAAAAAGAATGAAAGAGAGAAAGAAAGAGGAAGAGAAAGAGGGAGAGAGAAT
>CAUYQU010091628.1:0-19789 GCA_963574635.1 Cheracebus regulus
GTGGTGGGTACCTGTAATCTCAGCTACTTAGGAGGCTGAGGCAGGAGAATCGCTTGAACCTGGGAGGCGGAGGTTGAAGCGAGGCAAGATCACGCCACTGCACTCCAGCCTGGGCAAAAGAGCAAGACTTTGAAAAAGAAAAAAAAAAAAAAAAAAAAAGGATAAAATAATTGCAAAAATATGATGCACTTAAGTAAATATTTACCAAGACATAATATATATGCTATAAACTCAAAAACACTGATTTTTTTTTAAGCAGGGAAAGCTAATTAAGTGGAGAGACATAGTTGGTTAGAAGATTCAACATAGTAAAGATGGCAAATAAACCAACTTTGATTTATACATTTAATGCAATTTCAATAAAACTCCCAAAGGAGTTTCTGTGGCTATAGACAAGCTTATACTAAAATTTATATGGAAAAGCAAAGGAACTAGATTAGACAAAACTATTTTGAAAAAGAAAAATAAAACTGGCAGACTCTGACTACTCCACTTTATGACTAATATCGCAATATGACAATAATTGCTATATGGTATTTGTGGGCCAAGATGGCCAGGGGCAGACCTATGTTATTTCTAGTTAAATGATTCCAAGCTTGCTTTGCTTTTTATACACTGAGATTCGTGCCGTGGATCAAATACTGAATTAAGAAAACTCTAAACTATGGTGCAAACTACTGTTTAAGGTCTGTAAAAGCAGAAATCAAGTGGTAACGGGAGGCCTATAGTGAAGACCCATCTGAGAGCGCTTTAAAACCGTGCAATGCGGCGGTGTGGTCGCAAGGCAGGAAAGACTGCTTTGGTCCCACAATCTCTTCCCAACATAGGGTCTGCATGAGGGTCTCCCAAAGAGGGCTTGTGCAAGAACTCTGGGAAGGAATGCAACCTCTGGGAGGGCCTTTGCAGATGGGAGCAGCCTTGCAGGGCAGAGATAACCTGAACGCCACAGACTCTGCCTAGGTTCTCAGAATATGGAGTAACTCCGATTGCTCTGTGTCTGCAATGCAATGCTCGGGAGATAAAAGCCCCTCGATGCATTGTGTGTGGTCAGACCTAGCGGCACCTTATCCACTGTGCTTCTATGCAGGTGTACCTTGATGACAATTGGTGATAAAATTCAGTGTCCTAGCTTAGCATTTCTTAGAAGAACCACATGTGCTATTAAATGCTGCAGACAAACAGCTACCCCCTCCGGCAACTCCCCCGATCTTACCCCACAATAGCTCAGGGCCCACAATAGCTCAGGGCCAACGTGGTCCCCGCGTTTGCATTAGTCCCCTGGACCCACATTTTGAAACTTGACTCTTGTCTTTGTCTTTATTTCTTTTCTGACTCCCACGTCACTGCCAGGACTAAGGGCACCCACGTACAGGGTTGGGGCTGGCACCCAACAGTATTATTAAAGGAGTGATAAGACGCACACATCAACAGAATAGACTCAAGAAACGGAAAGAATAGACAAATAATTTTTACAAATGTTCAAAATTAATTTAATGGAAAGCAGTGTTTTCAATACTGTTGAAGCAACTAGGCAACCACAGGCTGAACTTTAAATTAACCCTTATCCTATATACAAAGATGAATTTAAATGAATCATATTGCTAAATATTAAAAGCAAAACTACATTATTTTATAAAAGGACATAGAAAAAATCAATTACGGTAAGGAAGGAATACTTAAGATGTAATGCCAAAATCGCAATCCGTTAAAGAAAAAAAAAAAACTTGCAAATTGGACTTCATCATAATTAAAATCTTTTTCTCTGAGAAAAAAACAAAAGTCACATCTAGAGAAAAATATTTGCAAGTGACATAAAACCTTTATCCAGCATTAATAAACAACTCTCTAAGCAGGGCACAGTGGCATGTGCCTGCAGTCCCAGCTACTCTAGAGGCTGGGACAGGAAAACTTGTCAAGGCCAGGAGTTCAAGACTGTAGTGTGTGATGATGGTGCCTGTGAATAGCCATGCACTCCAGCCTGAGCAATACAATGAGACCTTGTCTTTCTAAATAAATAAATAAGTAAATAAATAAATAAAGCCTTTAAGGAATTGCAAACCAAGGCAACATACAATTGGTATGTGTGTATCCATGCCAAAGCACACATTAGAATAGGTAAAATAAAACATACTGACATCTGCAAATCGAAGAAAGGAGAGCAACTGAACCTCTCATATATTGCTGGTGAGTAATGAAACACCACTCTGGAAATACTTGGTTAGTATCTTACAAAGGTAAACATACACTTACCTTATGACCCATGAATCACAGTCTTCAGTTATTATCCTAGAGAAATGAAAAACTATGCTCACACAAAGCCTTTGTACACAAATGTTCATAGGATTTTTATTTTGTAACAGAAAGGCTGGGCATGATGGCTCATGCCTGTAATCCTAGCACTTTGGGAGGCAGAGGCAGGTGGATCATCTGAGGTCAGGAGTTCAAGACCAGCCTGGCCAACATGGTGAAACCCCATCTCTACTAGAAACACAAAAGAAAAAAAAGAAAAAAGAAAAAAAAATTAGCCAGGTATGGTGGTAGGCGCCTGTAATCCCAGCTACTCAGGAGACTGTGGCAGGAGAATCGCTTGAACCCAGGAGGCAGATGTTGCAGTGAGCTGAGATTGCACCATTGCACTCCAAAGATAGTGAAACTCCATCTCAGAAAAAAAAAAAGTAAGAAAAAGTAGAAACAACCCTAATGTCCTTCAGTGGGTGAATAAACAAACTGTGATATATTCATATCATAGACTATTAGTCACCCATAAAAATAAAACAATATATGATACATAGAACAAATTGGATGGATCTGAGGTTATTTGCTTTAGGTCAAAAAGCCAATACCAAAAGGGTACATGCTGTATGATTCCATTTTTATAACATTCTACTAATAACAAAACTAAAGATGAAAAGATTTCTTATTGCCAAGGGTTAGGGTTGAGGAGAGGTTGTGACTATAAAAAGGTAGCATGAAGGAGTTTGCACTGATGCAACATTCTGAATCTCAATTGTGGAGGTGGTGACATGAATCAATATGTAAGATTTTTTAAAACTGCACATAAAAATCAAACAAAAATGCAGGCATATTAAAACTGGTGAGATCCAAATAAATTCTGTAGTTAACAATATTGTGACAATTTCACTTTCCTGTATTTGATAGCGAACTATGCGTATGTAAGGTGTTATCTTTGGAAGTAGCTGGGTTAAGGGCATTCAAGGACTCTGGAATATTTTGGTAAGATTCTGTGAATCTAAACTTATTTCAAAATTAAAACTTACAAAAACATTTATATTAATTTCAAAACTTAAACACATTCAAGTGCATTCAATTACACTTATGAATTGAATACACTGTATCCAGTTTCATTCTGAAGTACTTCAATTATTCTTAAATAACAGACTTAGAACCAAAGGAATGCAGAACTTAATCATATAATAAAATGAGGCAAGCATAAAATACTCTTGTATTGTATACAGTATTAAATTTTAATTCGTGATTAGAGAAAGTCACAATTTAAAATGTATAAAATCTGTGACAAGGCAACTATAAATATGGCTCAAGGTATCCTGTTCCCAAATGCACATGAGGCATATTATCTGTTAAGGTAAGAATTGTGACAGAAAGCTCTCATCCATCATTTTGCGAAGGCTTCTTTCCTTCATTAAGTTCTCTGATATTTTCCTAAAAGTCTTCTACATTGAGTGTTTTCATAAGTTTTTTTCTGCATTATTTCCTGGCACATGAGGCAAAACATTTTACTGAGAACCCTGCCATGTTCACTGCCAGCAGAAAATATTTCTCCAGTGTGAACTCTCTCAATCTACTGAGGTTTTATTTCTGGGCAAAGGCTTTCCCATAATTATTACATTTCCACCAATTAGTAGTTAATTCATGACCTATGATGATCACTTCTGAGAGGGTTTATCTTCCCACCAAAGGCTTTCATAGTCTGCCACATTCACAGGATTTTTCCCAGTATACAATCTTTAGACATAATATCCTAAAATATTTTCTCAAATGTCTTGTATGTTTTTTCTGACACAAAACTTGAGGTAATTGGTCACTAAACAACCAAATACTCTGCATTCATGAAATTACTCTTCTTTGCAGATATCTTCAGGGCCTACATCTGGCAGGAGGCTTTCCAAAAATGACTACCTGTGAATTCTCTTGTGTTTAACAAGGATGGACAAGTGGGCAAAAGCTTTCCCACAATCACTACATCCATAGGGCCTCTCTCCTGAATGTTTTCTTGAATGAACATTGAGCCCTGACTTTGTAGTGAAGGCCTTCCCGCAGTCACTGCATTTGTATGGTTTCTCTCCCGTGTGAATTCTCTGATGTGTAATGAGATCATTTTTGCGCAAAGAGAATTTTCCACATTCAGTACACGCAAAGGAAGTCTTTCCTGTGTGAAATCGCTGATGTTGTATGAGGCATGTCTTCTTCCTGAAGGTTTTATCACATTCACTGCATTTGTACGGCTTTTCTCCAGTATGAGTTTGCTGATGTATACTGAGAGTACTCTTCATGGTGAAGCCCTTTCCACATTCATTGCATATATAAGGTTTCTCCCCAGTATGAGTTCGCTGATGTGCAATGAGCATGCTTTTCCCAGTTAAGCCTTTGCCACACTCACTGCATACATAGGGTTTCTCTCCTGTATGAGTGCGCCGATGTACATTGAGATGACTCTTCTCAGTGAAGCCTTTTCCACACTCACCACATACATAAGGTTTCTCTCCTGTATGAGTTCGTTGATGTCCCATTAGCCGGATCTTTGCTGGAAAGCCTTTTCCACACTCACCACATACATAGGGTTTCTCTCCTGTGTGAGTTCGCTGATGCACAATAAGGCGGCTCTTCACAGTGAAGCCTTTTCCACAATTGTTGCATATATACGGCTTCTCTGCAGTATGAGTTCGCTGATGTACAATGAGGTCACTCTTCATGGTAAAACCTTTTTGACATTCGGTGCAAACATAGGGTTTCTCTCCAGTATGTGTTCGCTGATGTCTGACTAGTGGGCTCTTCAAGGTGAAGCCCTTTCCACACTCATTGCATTTATAAGGTTTCTCTCCAGTATGAGTTCGTTGATGTACAATGAGACAGTGCTTCATTGAAAAGCCTTTTCTACATTCACTGCATGTATATAATTTCTCTTCTGTATGAGTTTGCTGATGTGTGATAAGACTGTTTTTCAAAGTGAATCCTTTCCCACAGTTATTGCATATAAAGGGTTTCTCACCAGTATGAATTCGATGATGTGCGATAAGACGCCTCTTCTCAATGAAGCCTTTTCCACATTCACTACATATATAGGGTTTTTCTCCTGTATGAGTTTTCTGATGCGTAGTGAGACTGAACTTTGTAGAAAAGGCCTTCCCACATACACTGCATCCATGGGGTTTCTCTCCTGTATGGGTTCGCTGATGATAAATGAGCCGACACTTTTTGATGAAGGCTTTCCCACATTCGCTACATGTATAAGGTTTCTCCCCCATATGAGTTTTCTGATGGATACTGAGCTGTGATTTCTTGAGGAAGGTTTTGTCACATTCAGTGCATTCATAATGTTTCAATCCTGTATGAGTTATCTGATGGTCCATTAGCCTGGATTTTCTGGAGAAAGCTTTCCCACACATACTACATCCATGAGGTTTTTCTCCAGTATGAACTCTCAGATGATCAATACACTGAGACGACTTGAGGAAGGTTTTCACACATTCACTGCATACATGGGCTTTCTCTATGTTGTGAGTTCTCTGTTGCTTAATCACCTGAGTCTTATTAATAGGTTTTGCAATTGCAGGAAACTTCATTTCAGTATAAAATTGTTTATGGTTAGCATGAAAAAGGGATTTCCCATCTCCATTAAACTCAGCAGAGTTCTTTAGGCCAGAGCTCTTTTCCTGGTTTTCAAAATTTAAATTTGATTTTAAAGGTTTTTCATGTAAGTCAAAGGTTTGAGGATCTTGCTGCAGCAGGATATGACCTTTGTTCTGATTAACAGTATTTCCAAACATATTCTGTTCATGGAATTGTTTCACACTCTTCTGAATACTTTGATTTTGCAAGTGAGGCTGCAGAGGATCATCAATTTTCCTGATTTCTAGGAAAGAAGATCACAGTCAATCACTCCATCATCTTGCTTTGAAATACATTATTTAAACTACTTTTGAAAACTGCCTTGGTGTGAGGTGACTCTTTAGTGACAACCCTATTTTAGCATAAAGGAAATCACATATATAAATATCCCTCATCTCTTACACATTGAGAGAGATGTGTAAGATTCCTTTTATCTGTCACACATCAAGGAAATTCCATGTATAAATATCCTTAATTTCTTACAAATAACACGCAATAATATAAACACATCTAAAAGGAAAGCAACTGTACAAAAAAGGCTACATAATTCACAATGTATATAGATTTGGCTGCTTTCTAAATAGGTCTTTGCACAATATACAGATAGTCAAACATAAACAGGTCACTTTTAGCAGGGAACTCCAAAATTTGGCAGGACACCAGACCATAGAAATTATTGAAATACCAGACCACACAGGTTGATCCCAAATAACAAAGGCTGTATTAATTTATTTTACAAATATTTGCTGAATAACATCTATGTGTAAGTCACTACACTCATGTTTGGGATATACTAACATATTCCTTTTCTTTTTTTTTTTTGAGACAGGTTCTCACTGTGTCACCAAGGCTGGAGTACAGTGGCACAATTTCAGCTTACTGCAACTGCAACCTCTGCCTCCCAGGCTCAAGTGATCCTCCACCTCAGCCTCTTGAGTAACTGAGACCATAGGCTTGTGCCACCACACCCAGCTAATTTTTTATATTTTTGGTAGAGATGGGTGTTTGCCATGTTATCCAGGCTGGTCTTGAACTAATGAGCTCGAGAAGATCCACCTGCCTCAGCCTCCCAAAGTGCTGGGATTACAGGCATGAGCCACTACGCTCAGCCGATTTTCACAAAAGTTTAATTTCAGTTAGGAAAAATGAATTAACAAGGAAGCAAAAAAATAAAAAAGGTAATTGCATTTTGTGAAATGTGGTTAATGGAACAATGGAGATATAAGAGGTAGAGAAAATCAAGACATAAAGAAATGAGGGTTTGCTAATGGGTTCAATGGGAGGAGTGAAAGAGGGTTAATGGAAGTGAGAACTCAAAAGATTATTCCAAAATTTATATGGCTTCAGGCCAGACAGAGTGGTTCACACCTGTAGTCCCAGGACTTTGGGAGGATGAGGCGGGCAGATCACATGAGGCCAGGAGTTCAAGACCAGCCTGGCCAACATAGCAAAACCTCATCCCTACTACAAATACAAAAATTAGGCATGGTGGCATGTGCCTGTAGTCCCAGCTACTGGGGAGGCTGAGGCACAAGAATCGTTTGAACCCAGGAGATGGAGGTTGCAGTGAGCTGAGATCACACCACTGCACTCCAGCCTGGGTGACACTGTGAGACTCTCTTGCAAAAAAATAAAATAAAATAAAATAGTATGGCTTCAGCCAGATTCATACTATCTAGAATGAAGGGAAAATTTTAGCATGTATTGTGAAATATATAAAATTTAAGATGATTACTACATACCCAAGTACAAACATGAAGAAATTGTTGAATATATAAATCTTGAAAAAGGGCTTCTCTGGAAATAGCAATGTAGATGACATCCAACATTTACAAATTATTGAAAGAAAGAGTACTGGATGACATTTTAGTTGGAAACATGTAGAAAAAAAGTCAAGGCACAGGGCCAAGGATTTCGTTACCCCAACATGTAAAGTTTAGGAATTTGTTAAGTCCACTGAAATGAATCAAATGCTATTATGATCAGGTGCACAAGTGGAGACCCAGGTGTACAAAACAAACATCCAAGCGTGGTGAGTGAGAATGTGACAGCCTCTTGAAAATGGCTAAGATATTAGATTTTAGTGTTCTCATGACAAAAAAAGGAAATATGTGAGGTAGCATATCTGTTAATTTGTTCAATTTAGCTCTTCTACAATGTACACATATTTCAAAACAACATGTTTTACATGATAAATATACGTAATTTTAATTTAGGAACTAAAAAGTAATCATGGCCTGGCATGGTGGCTCATGCCAGTAATCCTAGCACTTTGGGAGGGTGAGGCAAAGAGGATCACTTGAGCCCAGATATTTGAGACCACCCTGTGCAACACAGTGAGACCTTTCTCTATAAAAAATGCAGAAATTAGCTGGGTGTGGTGGCATGTAGTCCCAGCTAGGCTAAGGTGGAAGGATTACTTGAGCTCAGAAGATTGAGGTTACAGTGAGCCATGATTGTGCCACTGCACTCCAGCCTGGGTAACAGAGTGGGGAAAAAAAATCATATGTTAAAAAAAAGAAGAATGTGAGATCCTCAGCATTTGATCTAAACTGTGACATACTGAGTGATTATCACATTCCCCAAACTTGCTATTCTTCTGTATTCTACATACCACCATTAAACTAATTTTCCCAAAGTACAATCTTAAGTTTAAATGAAAGATTCTATACTTAAGACTCCAACTAATAACCTAACTAGAGCCCATGTTCCTAAGGAAAGAGGAAACAATGATTTGCAGCAAAGTGTTAACTCAGCAGGGCTGGGCTATTGCAACCCTACACATTCCAAAGAAAGAACTCTTGCTTGACTGGCTTCTAAAAGATAACTTCTGAGTCCCTAGAATATTCTGCCTGGTAAGGGTATCTTTTAATGCCTGAGGGCTTAGCTCATATCAGATAGTTTATGCTAGCAATGTGATTTATGGTGGACACCTGGTTTTGCATGTCTCAGGCTTTGGGACACATTGTATTCTTTTTGACTGTGGGGGGCTACAGACACTGGGCTTGGATGAGCTTCCCTAGTTGGCAACAATTTCACATGTGTTGTCAAACACTGTTGCAGGCAAAATTCAGCACTTTGTGCAACTCCACTAGAACAGGAGAACTGAAAGCTTGCACCTAGTTTCTCCTGGATTATTCTTTCTGTAGTTTTTATCTTTGATGATTTTAATTTGTATTATTTCACTGTCAAAAACTGTAATCATGAGTGTAGCAGTTCTCTCTCCTCTCCATTAATGTCCACCTTCTACATAGTAGGCAAAGTAACCTATCAAAAAAATTAGTTATATCATGTCACTCCTCTATTCAAAACTCCCTACTGTGTTCTCAACTCATTTGGAATAAAATCAAGGCGAATGCCCTTGACAGGCAGTATGTGACCTCTGTACCAAAACCTGCAACTGTGACCCCACTGTTCATATTTCCAGACAGTTTTGCTTTTGCTCACTCTACTCTATCCATTTAAGCTTCCTAGAAGTTCTTCAAACACACTCCAGGGTCATGTTTTTCAGCTTCTCATTGTCTCACACCTGGAACACTCTTCATCCAGGGAGCCTACACATGTTCATTATCTATCAAAAGGCACCTTAACAAAGAGCTGTTCCCACCCTACAAGCACAGTGCCAACTCCTGACACTTACTGTTCCACTAGCTGCTTTCACTTTTATAGCAAGTTTTACTCCAAGATGTGTTATTTATAGATCCACTTATTATTGATTATATGGTTACTTCTAAGAGAACAAAAGCAATGTGAATAATACGGACATGGTATGTTTTTTCTTTCTTATTTGTACTGCCGATAGCTTTGGAATATAGTAGGCTATCAAAACACAAGTTGTGTGTGTGTGATTTTTTTTTTTTTTTGAGATGGAGTCTCGCTCTGTTGCCCAGGGCAGTGGCATGATCTTGGCTCATTGCAACCTCTGCCTCCAGGGTTCAAGTGATTCTCCCACCTCAGCCTCCCAAGTAGCTGGGATTACAGGCATGTGCCACCACACCTGGCTAATTTTTGTATTTTTAGTAGAAACAGGGTTTCACCATGTTGGCCAGCTGGTCTGGAACTCCTGAACTCAAGTGATCTACCTGCCTTGGCCTCCCAAAGTGCTAGGATTACAGCTGTAAGCTATGTCGCCCAGCCAAAAACCCAAGTTCTAAAGGAGAGAATCACATGTTTGCAGCACACTGAAGAATGTTTAGGAGGAGAACAGAAACTTTTTAAAATCGAGATAATATCACATCACAAGGATCACTGAAGGAGAAACAGTAATCACATACAACAAGAAACATGATTAACTGGGACTAGGTGTCATCAAAATATGATAGAAAAGTAATTAATCTTATTTCTATATTCTAGTAATGAATAATCTGAAAATGTAATCAAGAAAACAATTCTATTAACTGCAGAAACAAAAGGAAAACTATACTTAGGAATATACTTAAGAAAACAAAAAATAAACAAAACAAAACAAAAAATATAAAAAGGAAAAATAAGAAACAAAAACTAAAAAAAAAAGAATATACTTAGGAAGTGCCAAATTTATATTTTGAAAGCAATAAAGCATTGTCAGAAGTCAAAGACCTAACAAGACATAAAACTGTCCAATGTTCATGAATCAGAATACTTAATATGATAAAAATGGGAATAATCCCCCAAATTGTTACACAGACTCAGTCCAATACCTACCAAAATCCTAGCCACCTTTTTTGTAGAAATTTACAACTGATTCTAAACTTCAAATGGAAATTCAAAGGACTCAGAATAGTCAAAACAATCTTCAAAGCAAAGAACAAAGTTGGAGGACTCACACTTCCCAATTTCAAAACTTACTGCAAAACTATAATTATCAAGACTATTTGAGAATATACATTTACACATATTAAATGTTCCAAATTTGACTGTAGTATGGTTACATACCTAGGGGAATAGATTAAAAACCACCGACTTGTACACCTTAAATGGGTAAAATCATGTGTTATGTGCATTGTATCTCAATAACACTGTTGAAAAATATGATGAAAAAAAAGAAAAGCTATACAGAAATGAATGCAGTAAAAACATCTAAGATGAATTAAAGAAAGTTCAGAATTAGCAAAACTATGAAGAAAATAATTTGCAGCAGACATAAACATCTGATGGTTTGGGCTAGAAATAATATAGGATATTAAAAGGTCTTTTCTAATGAATGAAAAAGTTATCTTAAAGTAGAGAACTTGAAGAGAGTTCAGCAGGTAGAAAACATTTAAGGTAATGCTAGGATAGACAGAATGTATGATGTGCAGTAATGAAGGAGATGCTGAATTTAAGCAGGAAAGCCTGTAGCACGATTCACAGTAGCAAAGGCATGGAATCAACCTAGGTGCCCACGAATGGTGGACTGGATGACTGTGGTACATATACACCATGGAGTACTATGAAGCCATAAAAAAGAACAAAAGCATGTCATTGGCAGCAACATGGATGCCGCTAGAGGCCATTATCCGAAGTGAAGTAACTTAGAAACAGAAAACCAAATACTGTGTAATCTCACTTATAAGCAAGAGCTAAACATTGGGTACACACAGACATAAAGACAGGAACAACAGACACTGGGGACTCCAACAGGGAGAAGGGAGGAAGGCAAGGGTTTAAAAACCACCTATTCGGTACTATGTTCACTATTTGGGTGACAGAATTGAGCTTCTATTGAATCCTTGGCATTAGGCAATATATCCACAAAACAAACTTGCACATGCACTTCCTGGATCTAAAATAAAAATATAAATGATAAAATCAAATTTAAAAAATAAAATTAAATAAGGATAGCCAAAAGCATTATTCTTGGAGAGAAGATTATTCTTGTTCCTCATACACAAAATGGGAAGTTACAAGCTAGTTGGCGTGAAAACAAGAAAAATACATGGAAATAAAATATACATTAGATAATATTAAGGCAGAGGTCAATTTGGTAGTCTCTTCCAGAGAACACAAAGAATTAACTCATGGGAATGAAGGAAATCTTTAAGAGTTATGAGAACAGAAAAGAAAATGGAAGAAGCTGGGCACGGTGGCTCACACTGTAATCCCAGCAGTTTGGGAGGCCAAGGCAGGGAGATCCCTTGAGCTGAGGAGTTTGAGACCAGCCTACGCAACATGACAAAATCCTGTCTCTACCAGAAATAGAAAAATCAGCCGAGCATGGTGGTGTGTGCCTGTAATCCCAGCCACTTAGGAGGCTGAGGTGGGAGGATTGCTTGAGCCCAGGAGGTCGAGGCTGCAGTGAGCCATGATTGCATCACTGCACTCCAGCCTGGGTGACAGATGAGACCTTGTTTCAAAAAAAAAAGGATGGAGAAACTCAGTATTCAGTATAGGAGGAATACGAGAACTTAAGAAGCACATGAATGCCCATCAGAGACCAGGTTATCATGGGCACAGCATCCAGAGTGGGAAAAATGAAGGAAAATAATGATTTCCAGAGTGGGAATAATGAAGGAAAAATATTATTTTCCTACTAGGGCAGGAAGATGCCGTATCAGAAAACAAGTAATGAGTTCAAAGGTATCTCTTTCTGGAGAAGCCTAGAAAGTGGAATTTCATAGCAAGAGCGGTAATACACAAGCAGAGACACTGTGACAGTGGAAGAGAAAAGGCAGATTTGAAAATCCTAAGATAATTACGTAGATGAAAACAAGATGTGTATAAAATAAACAAAGACGAAATCTCAAGGAAAAGAAAGTGGGGCCTATCTTCCACACTACAGAAAAAAAAGAGCTCTTCCCTGGGAAGAAGGAGTCATGGAGGGGCTGCTGCTGTGTCTTCAGATGCCCTCACTGCTTTGACATCTGCTTTGTGTGGGCAGAACCTATGTCTGTGGCTGCCCATGTGGCTGGTCCTCTCACTCACCAGAACAGATTTGAGTGTAGATTTCATCTTCTGTTTTGCAGCAAGGTTCTCCTCGTTCCAACTTCAAGAGTGCATCTGGTTTGCTGGCTTGATACCCTGTTCATGAGAAATGGCAGGAGACTCAGACATAGCAAACTAGGCTGGCAATGTTGAAAAGGGAGAATGTGACATTTTAAGAACTACACAGGTGTCCAATCTGTAACATCAAGGCTTTTCTCTCACAAGAAGATAGATGATACTCTGTTGCATGAGACAAGAGAATGAGGTGAGACTCTACCACTTCAGAGTACTACAGGTAAGCAGCTGAGAAACGAAGGTCACTGACTGGGCACCCTCTCAATGACACAGGCAGCTGTCCTCACCCACTGCCACCAGGTTGCTGTAGTTCTCCAACATCACATCCTGGTACAGATCCTTCTGAGTAGGGCCCAGGAGTTGCCACTCCTCCCAAGTGAAGTCCACAGTCACATCCTCCAGTGTTAGGGATTCCTGTAATAACACACTCCTGTTTAATGAAGTGATGCTCTTTTTGTGATAGGAAAAGAACGTCAAGGAAGTCATTCTGCTCATTTTTACCATACATGAAGCTGGTGGGTTTTTTTCTCAGTACATTGCAACAGAACAAGAGTCCTAGTAAAATATTCTGTAATTGTGGAGTCATCCATTTTCAACAAAGTTGAAAAGTCAAAGAAATTTCTGTAATACACAGCCATCCAATCCTCTTGCTAATGAAAGAACACCTACAATATATAGCACCTATTTCCCAGTACCAAACTAGTTATAAGTATATGCTAGTTACAAGTAGATGAATAATACAGATTCTTAAATTCACTATGGGCTTTCAGACCAATTATCAAACTCTGTAATGAAGAGATGGCAGATGCTAGTATAACAGGACAATGCATCCTAGATAATTATGGCTAATATAGTTAACCATAGTATTATTTTATTCTGAATGAAAGAAATGATATAAAATATGTATGAAGAACAAGAGATTATTAGATGATTAAGCAAATTTGTTTTTTTGTTTGCTTGTTTTGTTTTTTTTTTGAGATGGAGTCTTGTTCTGTTGCCCAGGCTGGAGTGCAGTGGCTCAATCTCAGCTGACTGCAACCTCTGCTTTCCGGGTTCAAGCAATTCTCCTGCCTCACCCTCCTTAGTAGCTAGGATTATAGGCACACACAGTTAGCCGAGCTCATGCCATTGCACTCCAGCCTGGGCAAGCAGAGTGAAACTCCATCACAAAAAAGTAAAAAAGAACACCACCTACCACATCACCTCTGTGAAGAACTATCAAAGAGGTATCTAAGCTTCAGAATTATATGCCATGAAACATTAACATCCCTCAAGAAACTGGTCTGCTTTCTCACAGTTGATGTAACTTACCATGATTCTCTTGTATAGCTGTCAGAGATACTAGAGGCTAGTTTACAGCAAATGTAACCTATGGAGCCCTGCACAGACACAAATTCCAACATGAATCATGTAGTATGAATCCTATGAATAATATATCCCTGATCCTTCTTTGTCCAGATTTCTCTAAGTCCTAATATTCCCAATTTATACTTTTCTGATTAATTGTACTGATTTTTACAGGACTTTGAGAATACATTGGAGAATAAAGGAAAGAATAAAACAAACCAAAAGTCACCTGGGCCTCCATCACTGTCTCCTAAATTTGAGAAATTACTGGTAACTTGGACGTTCTGTATTTGTCTCTTCTGAATCAGCTTTAAATTTCTGTTCAAAAACTTCAAACTCCAGTCAAGGATACCCTCAGAAATGATGACGCCCAAGTCTTGGAAACTCTGCGTCCTTCCTTCACTTGATTTCTTGTTCTCAGCACCTGTAGGCTAAACAGCAAATTACTCTGAGTGATACATTCTCTTTAGGCTCAGATGTTGTCACTGTTCCTATATGCTCACCTTAAATCAAGGCCCCTAAATATCTATCTGTCCTTTTATTTGGTGCTCCAGAAATTTTATATCTGGGCTAGGAAAATATAACATTCTGAATATATATGGGAGGTAAGTTCCCTTATATATAAAGTTGACATGGTATGACTACTGTTAGTAAGCGAAAGAGGATGTGGGAAAAAGGATCATCACAACATGATGCCCCAGCAGCAGGGGAATCCTCAGGCAGATCAATTTTAGAAAGGAGGTCACATGGACAGTTAAGATGCACACATTTTGTCTTTAAAACCATGTGCACCCATCTACCTTTTCAGAAGTCTTTTTACATTCTAGGACACATATACTGTAATTTGAGAACACTGTCCTAAGCAAATAATAACTATCTTTTGTAAATTTCTCATTACCATCCACATCTTTTTTTTTTTTTTTTTTTTTTTTAATAGAGATGGGGTTTCTCCATGTTAGCCAGGCTGGTCTCAAACTCCTGACCTTAGGTGATCCGCCTACCTTGGCCTCCCAGTGCTGGGATTACAGGCGTCAGCCACCGCGCCCAGCCACCATGTACATCCTTAACTTTTTTTTTTTTTGAGACTCTAGTGGCATGATCTCTGCTCACTACAACCTCCATCACCTGGGTTCAAGTGATTCTTCTGCTTCAACCGCCTGAGTAGTTGGGATTACAGGTGCATGCCACCACGCTGGGCTAATTTTTTGTATTTTTAGTAGAAATGGAGTTTCACCATGTTGGCCAGGTTGGTCTTGAACTCCTGGCCTCAAGGGATCCACCCACCTTGGCCTCCCAAAGTGCTGGGATTACAGGCACGTGCCACTGTACCTGGCCGCCATCCACATCTTGACATTGTGAAGTATTATAAGTATAAATGTATAAAGGATACTCAGCAAAAATATCCTTGAGGAATTATATATTATAGCAAATCCTAATGGGTATTCTTCAAGCAAAAGAAAGATGACTCCAGTGTAAGCAGCTGAGCAAGGTCTGAAGGAGAACAAGATGGTAAGAAGTAAAGCCTAAATCAGTATTGAATGGAAAACTAGTAATGATAATAATATATCAGGAAGTTTAAATATATATAATGTTAAAATATTCCATAAAAACATATGAAGTAGGAGGATAGCAGATGAAAAAATATTTTAAGATATCTGCATAGCAGAAGACTATAAAATACTAATTACCATAACATTAACAAATAAGTTTATATGTTATTCATAACCAATAGTGTCAGCAATAAAACTCATTTAAAAAAATATTCTATGTTAAAACAGAGGTGTATGGTTTGCATGGCAACTATTCAACCCTACTGTAGTAGCTAAAAAATGCCCATATACAAAAAAATAGATTAATAGGTGTGGCCAGGTCCCAATAAAACTTTATTAACAGAAACAGGTGCTGGGCCAGATTTAGTCCATGGGCTCTAGTTGCCCAACTTTGAATTAGTGCAGAAAAGCCATATGGTCACCTAAATCAACAGTCAGTAATATAGAATCCAGGACCTGGACCACCTGTTTTGTAAATAAAGTCTTAGGGGAACACAGCTAGATGCATTCCATGACATCTCATCTCAGGCAGTTTTCACATTACAATGTCAGAGTTGAGAACTTGGGTCTAGAATGTTACTCAGTAGAATGCAGTATGAAAAAATAATCAAAGATGACTTCTGAATATAAGAAGGGGCAAATTATCAGTATTTGCCTAGTATGTCTGTATTCCCTTAGGTGACTGGATACAAAATTTAAATAGAAAAATCCTATATTCTCCTAAAGCATATACAGATCAAGAGTCAGTATTGAGAGCAGAACATTTCTTGGGGATAATTTAACATTCTATTGAAAATTGCCAGTAAAGGTATCCCTGATAACCCAAAACCCCATTCCTAGAACTTTCTGAAAAGGTAATATTGGCAAAAGTGTGCTATCTGACAGGCCATTTTCACTTTCTTCATTGGATTTTTCATTGGGAAAACACGTTTACATCAGAAAAATATTAGCATTCTACATTTAAAATAAAATTGCTGATGGTAGTTCAGTAATATAGGTTTATGGCTTTAAATGTTTTCATTAACAGAAGAAAGAGAAAAACAAAGAGGGAGGAAGGGAGAGAGAAAATGAATATAAATACAAATTTTACAAAAGACAAAACCACAAATAATCCTCAGAGATAACCCTGAAGAAGAGATGTTTAACTTCTCTTTTGGCCAACAAGGAGAGAGACACAGGTCATGCCAATTACACAATGAGCAAGAAGCAGAACCAGAACTGAAAATCCAGCTTTGTTTCATTTCAAAATTCACTTTTATTCCACTTTCTACCTAACCAACATTACTTGTAAATAAGACATGTCCTTATTAATAAAGAAAGAAATTAAAAGGCTATTGGTAGAATTCTAGTTAATCATATGCAGAATTATTTAAAGGAATGGTACCTATGTCTGTAACTTACTTTGAAATATACCAAAATCAACAACAAATAAGGAATGATTCACAAACAGAGGAATGGATGAACACTTAGATAACTAGTAGAGCTGGTCTAATACAATGTTAATGGTAAAAGCTAGGGGGTAGGCATATTAGTGGTAACCTTAAACTTCTTTCAATATTTCTATAGGTTCAAAAATTTTCATAAAAATATGTTAGGCAGGCCGGGTGCGGTGGCTCACACTTGTAATTCTAGCACTTTGGGAGGCCGAGGTGGGTGGATCACCTGAGGTCAGGAGTTCAAGACCAGCCTGGCCATCATGGTGAAACCCCATCTTTAAAAAAAAAAAAAATGTTAGGCAGAGAGAAAGTCAGAAAGCAATACACTGCAATAAAAGTAATAGTCTAGATTGGAGATGAAAGGCAGGAAAAATCAAATTCACGGATAAATAGATAATCATAAAACGTTCCTAAAAATGATACCTAAACATTTAAAAACACTTCACTTCTAACAAACACATGCATAAACTTGAACGCACTCATAGTACTACCAGTTCAAACAGTGAAAACAACTTGTAAATGTTTATTACATAACATAAAGTAAAAGAGAAAACAGTAGTACCATTTACATAATTTATCTTTATTATGAATGTTAGGCATATAACATACATGGCTAAAACTGAAATATTCTAAAATTTTGACAAAGGTTATCTTTCAGTAACCGAGCTTACCATGGCAGAGCTGTTAAATTACTCGTGTCAGAAAGCACCTGACAAGAAATATCCAAGAGGAATATACTGGAAACTTGCAGACGAAGAGTAGCAGCCGCATCTTAAATATAAAACATACTACTTTTATGTGTGCTAGATGATTGATCTCGCCGAAAACTTCCACCTTTGAGGATTGAAGACCAAGGGGTGCTGGAGGGTGCCAAAGGGGATCTAAAAACCATTCGTGGAGAAGCGTCTTGGGCCGAAGGGGAATATGAATGATCCTCAAGGCTGTTCCAGTAGCTAGGGCTGGGGCTCGGCGCACCACCTGCCATGCTTCCCAGGCCTCCCGAGCTGCAGCCCACACCCGAATCTGTAGCAGTTCCACCACCGCCACCCGGATCCATTCCAAAACCTGCACCAGAAACCTCCTTACCTTAACCCCCAAGACAGTTCCTCAGTCATTTAGTACCAAACAAAGCCCGAACCATAAACCTGATAGCTGACGAAACAAACCCTCCAGTTCGCAATCACTGAGCGCCGCCAAAGGACAACAGCAAAGACACCAGAATGTGGCTTGGCCACTGAGTAGCAGATCTCTAGAGATCTTGAACCACAAACCACACGAGGACCCTGTGACTGGTCCCAGAGGCACCCCGATCACACACACCCACACCCACCCACCCACACCCACACCCACACCCTAACATGGACCCCTTAGAGCGCCCTTGCGATAGGAATGGCACCCACGCTAAGCTGAAAGAATTCCACTGGCGTAATCAAACGCCGGCGCCAACAGACCCGGGTCCATCACCACAGCCCACGAATACGCCCAGCCACAGACCGAACTTCCGCCCCCGTAACCACAGCGACCGCCCGGCGACTGACCTCACGTCCCAGAACTCGGTCCGCCCCGGCCTCATCTCTCGGCCTCCTCACTGCCTTACGGCAACCACCGAGGGTCGGAAGCGTGCCCGGCGTTTGCTCAGAAGCAAGATGGCCGCGCCCTGGTCACCGTGGCCCCACGGGGGCCTCCATCTTTGAGTGTCTGACGTACACAAGGCCAAGGCGCCGTTTTGGCGCCGGTCACCGGAAAGGGCCGGGACGATGAAAGGGCACCGAAACCGTCACATTTCATGATGACTCAATCCTTCATAAATACGGGTCCATATGCGGAGGCTCCAGTTTACACAAGACAAAAATGGCGTGGAAATAAGTCCCTTTCAGCTGAGCAGAAGGCTAAGCTGGCCGCGACGTTTACACGCTGTACAAAGGTTGGGAAACAGCCCCTTGTGAGGGAAAAGGAGGAGAACCGGCCGACAAGGGACACCTCGGCCCCTTGGCCGGATTTCTAGCAGAAAGTGGCTTGAGGCGCCTTGCGAACGCAGAGGAGGGCTGCTAGCTACGCTGACGGAACAGGGGTGGCGACACAGACTAGACAATGAAAACGGTTGGAACGTGCCAAAATTATATTGAGCGAAGGCATGGGGGAAAGCCAGTAAAAGCCAGAAAGTGTAGTTCCCAAGGCGAAGGGCTGAGCCTGCGACGGAGGCGGGACTTCTCCCTGGGACCCGGGTGGAGCCAAAGATGAGGACAGGACTCAGGAGAAGTGGCCAGAAATTAAAGGAACAGGACCACTTCAGGGAGAAATAATATTGGAAGAAAGGGTAAAAGGAAAGGAGATCCTTCCTTCCTTCCCTCCCGCCCTCCCTCCTTCCTTCGTTCCTTCCTTCCTTCCCTCCCTCCCTCCCTCCTTCCCTCCCTCCCTTCCTTCCTTTTCCCCTTCCTTCCCTCCCTCCTTCCCTCCTTCTTTCCCTCCCTCCCTCCCTCCTTCCCTCCCTCCCTCCTTCCCTCTCTCCCTCCTTCCCTCCTTCCGTCCTTTCCTTCGCTCCCTCCCTCCCTCCTTCCCTCCCTCCCTCCCTCCTTCCCTCTCTCCCTCCTTCCCTCCTTCTGTCCTTTCCTTCCCTCCCTCCCTCCCTCC
>CAUYQU010091629.1:0-18911 GCA_963574635.1 Cheracebus regulus
CATTTTTTTTTTTTTTTGAGACGGAGTTTTGCTCTTTTTGCCCAGGCTGGAGTGCAGTGGCACAATCTTGGCTCACTGCAACCTCAGCCTCCCAGGTTTAAGCAATTCTCCTGCCTCAGCCTCCCAAGTAGCTGGGATTACAGGCATGTACCACCACACCTGGCTAATTTTTTTTTTTTGTATTTTTAATAGAGATGGGGTTTCTCCATTTTGGTCAGGCTGGTCTCAAACTCCTGAGCTCAGGTTATCAGCCAGGCTTTGCCTCCCAAAGTGCTGTCATTACAGGCATGAGCCACCGTGCTTGGGCTGTTTTTTTTTCTTTTTTTTTTTTTTCTTTTTTTTTTAAGAGAGTGCATTGCTCCATTGCCCAAGCTGGAGTGCAGTGGTGCAGTCACGGCTCACTGCAGCCTCAAACTACCAGGCTTAAGCGATCCTCCTTGCCTCAGCTTTCTGACTAGCTGGACTGTAGGCGCATGCCACCACACCTGACTAATTTCTTAAAATTTTTGGCAGTCTCTCTGTGTTGTCAAGACTGGCCTTAACCTCCTGGGCTCAAGCAGTCCTCCTGCCTCAGCCTCTTGAAGTGTTGGGATTACAGTTGTGAGCCACCGATCAATAGGCACCCAGACAGCCTGTTGTTTTCTTTTAACTTTTGTTTATTCAAAAATTCCTAATTTGAAAGTTTCTTCTTCTTCTTTTTTTTTCTTTTGAGACAGAGTGTCGTCTCTGTCTCCCAGGCTGGAGTGCAGTGGCGCATTCTCGGCTGACTGCAACTTCTGCCTTCCAGGTTCAAGCAGTCCTCTGCCTCAGCCTCCCAAATAGCTGGGATTACAGGCGTCTGCCACCATATCTCCTAATTTTTGTATTTTTAGTGGAGATGGAGTTTCACCATCTTGGCCAGGCTGGTCTTGAACTCCTGACCTTGTAATCCACCCACCTCAGCCTCCCAAAGTCCTGGGATTACAGGTGTGTCACCATGCCCGCCCCCCCCCCTTTTTTTTTGGGCAGTTTTTACAGTTTTATTTAAACACAAAATGTGCACATGAGCTCTCTGCTCATTTTCTTCACTGTGTAGTCTGGCATTGGGGTTGGTGACTCTGATGGCCAGCTGGGCAGCTCTTTCCACGATGGTTTTGTGGTTCTTGGAGGAAACATTGTGAGCGATTTCAGCACAGTAAGATTTGTTGCATATCAGCAGCACTTCCAGCTCCTTCACATTGTGAACCAGGAACTTCCGGAAGCCACTGGGCAGCATGTGCTTTTTTTGTTGCTCCCATAACCAATGTTGGGCATCAAGATCTGGCCCTTGAACCTTCTACAAATCTATTGTCAGTACCTCTGGGTTTCCGCCAGTTTTGCTTAATTTTGACATTATTGGTCCGACTGGTGCCAGATGAACTTCTTGGTTCTCTTTTTGACGTTCTTGGGCTTCACAAGGAGTCTAAGGGCGGCCATGATGCCGAGGAGATAGTTGCCACCTCCATAGGCAGCGCTGAGAAAGAGAGAAAAGCCTTTTTTTTTTTTTTTTTTTTAAAGACAGAGTCTTGTTCTGTCACTCAGGCTATTGTCCAGTGGCATGATCTTGGCTCACTGCAACCTCTGCCTCCTGGGATCATGCAATTCTTGGGTGTCAGCCTCCTGAGTAGCTGGGATTACAGGCATGTGCCACCACACCCGGCTAATTTTTATTTTTAATAGAGATGGAGTTTTGCCATGTTGGCCAGACTGGTCTCGAACTCCTGGTCTCAAGTGATCCACCTGCTTTGGCCTCCCAAAGTGCTGGGATTACAGGTGTGAGCCACTATGCCTGGCCAGTTTCTCCTTTTTTAAAGAGACAGGGTCTTGCTCTGTTGCCCAGGCTAAAGTGCAGTGGTGGCAATTGTGACTCACTACAGCCTTGACCTCCTGGCCCCAAATAATCCTCCCAGCTCAGCCTCCCAAGTAGCTGGGACTACAGGTGCACATCACCATACCTGTCTGTTTTTTCATTTTTGTTTTTGGAGAGATGTGTTCTCACTGTTAAACAGGCTGGACTTGAACTCCTGGGCTCAAGCAGTCCTCCTGCCTTGGCTTCCTAAAGTGTTGGGATTATAGGTGTGAGCCAGCATGCCTAACCAGTTTCTTCTTTTTAAAATAATTTGTTTTGCTTTGTTTTATTATGGTAAAATATATATAACATTAAATCTACCATTCATTTATTTTTATTTTTAAAATTTTTTGTAGAAATGAGAGCTGACTACGTTGTCCAGACTGGTCTCACTCCTGGCCCCAAGTGATCCTCCCACCTCAGCCTCCTGGGTAGCTGGGAATACAGGCATGTACCACCACACCTGGCTAATTTTTTGTATTTTTTGTAGAGATGGGTTTCGCCGTGTTGCTCAGGCTGGTCTCCCAACTCCTGGGCTCGAGTGACCTACCTGCTTCGGCTTCTCAAATTGCTGGAATTGCAGACATGAGCCACTGCATCTGGCCCTTATCCTTCTTTTGGATGACTAATATTCCTTTGTGTGTATACACCACATTTTGTTTATCCATTCATCTTTTGATGGCCACTTGGGTTGTTTCCTCCTGTTGGCTATTGTAAATACTGCTGCTGTGAACATTGGCATGCAGGTGTCTGCTTGAGTCCCTGTCTCAATTCTTCAGAAAATACATAGGAGTGGAATTGCTAGTTTGTATGGTAATCCTGCATTTAACATTGTGAGGAACTGCAAACTGATTTTCCAGGAGCTGTAGCGTCTTTTTTTTTTTTCCTTTTTTCTTTTTTTTTTAAATTTTTTTGAGATGGAGTTTCACTTTTGTTGCCCCAGCTGGAATGTAATGGGGCGATCTTAGTTCACCGCAACCTCTGTCTCCTGGGTTCAAACAGCTCTCCTGCCTCAGACTCCTAAATAGCTGGGATTACAGGCATGTGCTACCACGTCCGACTAATTTTTTTTTTGTATTTTTGGTAGAGACAGGGTTTCCCCATGTTGGTCAGGCTGGTCACAAACTCCTGACCTCAGGTGATTCACCTGCCTCAGCGTCCCAAAATGCTGGGATTATAGGCGTGAGCCACCAGGCCTGGCCTAACTCAGATCTTAAAAAGATTATAGAGCGAATTGTGAAGGCTTGACAGCATAGAAACCAGCCTGGGACACTTGGAGCAGGGCAGGCCGCCACTTCTTATTCTCTCTTAACAGTGGACTTGACTGTGTGGGGATAGGCAGTCCACGGGTCTGGTCTGAGTAGACATCCTGTGGCAGGGAAAGCTTGGGCTTTGTTAGCTCACTGGGTGAAAAAGGTTAGCCACAGGGAGGACGCTGCTGTGGAGTCACCGCCAAGCTAGACAGAAGTGACAACAGTGCATAGGAGCCTTCCGTTCATCTGAAGCCTGGCATGAAGAGGGAGTAGCACGCTAATTCCATTGAAACCAGGATCCAACTCTTCAAGTCAAATCAGCCATGAGTCCTGCCTGTGGTGTCCGACGGCCAGTTAGGAGCACATAACAGGGACATGCCATGTAACAGTAATCTGAGTCAGGCAGCCAGAAAATGCCTTCACTTCTTTGTGGCTGCCAGAGAGTTGTGTGGTAGTCTTAACTGCTTCACGGCAGTGACACAAAACTGTGAATTCTGTGGGATGAAGGACCCTGGGTATTCACTTAGGAAAGGGAAAACATGGAATGGGGTTTTAGGATTCTTGAAGGGTTGCCATGGGAAAGGAAGATTAGATTTGACCATAGGGTTAGAGGTAGGTTGGGTGGGTGGGTGAAAGACCCCACATGGTTTGGTGCCATATGGCAAAGAGCTTCCTCTTGGTCTTCACTACCACAGAATGGCTTTGTGCCTTGGGAAGTTGATGTCAAGAGCTGTGAAGGATCTGAGATTTTTGCCCTACTTGCAGCCTAACAAGGTAGCCTGCCAGTTTATTAGATGTCAGTAGAAGACTTGAGAACTGGGATGTCAGTAGAAGACTCGAGAAAAAGGCCAGTTCCCCTTGTCCTCATGTCCCACAAAGGTGATGAGGATGAGTCTGGATGGATGCCTGTAGATGTGAGGGGTTGTGTTCCAGGACAGGAAACCTGAGTTTAGGGGGGGTTCAGGCCAATCACTCAACCGCACTTCACTTGCTCCATTTCCAAATGTGGGTGATGGCAGCACCGGCTTTCCAGGGCTGGCGTTGGGGGACGCTGAGGGTTGGAATATGGGTTGGAGATGGGACAGAAAAACACCCGGCATGTAAATGATGGAGAAACTTTGGTCAGATTTATTTTTTTTTGAAACAGAATTTCACTCTTGTTGCCCAGAGTAGGGTGCAATGGTGCAATCTCAGTTCAGTGCAACCTCTGCCTCCCAGGTTCAAGTGATTCTCCTGCCCCAGCCTCCGGAGTAGCTGGGATTACAGTACCCGCCACCACGCCCAGCTAATTTTTTGTATTTTTAGTAGATGGCGTTTCACTATGTTGGCCATACTGTTCTCAAACTCCTGACCTAAGGCAATCCACCCACCTCAGCCTCCCAAAGTGCTGGGATTACATTTTTTAAAAATTGGCTTTCCCAGGTTGAAATGGTGAAATCTTATTTACATGCATACATATAATGACTAGAAGCAAATATAGGAAAATGTGGATTCTTAGTATTTCTTAGCCTTAGAAGAAAATCCACTTTAAAACCAGTATCTTTCTTTCTTTATAACTGGCAAGTGGGCTGGGTGCGGTGGCTCATACCTGTAATTCTAGCACTTTGAGAGGCTGAGGCGAGCGAATCACCTGAGTTCAGGAGTTTGAGACCAGCCTGGCGAACATGGTGAAACCCCGTCTCTACTAAAAATACAAAATTAGCTGGGTGTGGTGGCGCATGGCTGTAGTCACAGCTACTTGGGAGACTGAGGCAGGAGAATTGCTTGAACTTGGGAGGTGGAGGCTGCAGTGAGCCAAGATCATGCCACTGCATCCAGTCTGGTTGACAGAGTGAGACTCCATCTCAAAAAAAAAAAAAATGGCAAGAGGATAAAAAGTCTTTCCTAGCTAGATAAAATGTCTTTCCGAGCTGGGTGCAGTGGCTCTCACCTGTAATCCCAGCACTCTGGGAGGCTGAGGCGGGTAGATCACCTCAGGTCAGGAGTTTGAGAACAGTCTAGCCAACATAATGAAACCCTGTCTCTACTAAAAGTACAAAAATTAGCTGGGTATGGTGGTGGTGCCTGTAATCTCAGCTACTCAGGAGGCTGAGGCAAGAGAATCGCTTGAACCTGGGAGGCAGAGGTTGCAGTGAGCCAAGATCGTGCTATTGTACTCCAGCCTGGGCAACAAGAAAAAAAAAAGTCTGTCCTAGAATTTAGACATGGATTGAAAAAGGTGTTTTTTGATTGATTGATTGATTGATTTTTGAGACAGGGTCTCACTCTGTGTGCCCAGGCTGGAATACAGTGGTGCAGTCATAGCTCACTGCAGTCTCAAACTCCTGAGATCAAGCAGTCCTCCCACCTCGGCCTTCCAAAGTGTCAGACTTTAAGTTTGTGAACTAATTTAGAGCCTGTAAAATTACCATAGGAAATTAATTTTATATCTCAAATGATTTTCTCAATACAGCAATGTGAGCTTAGGGAGTATAACACATTCAAATAAAGGCAGGCATAACAGAAAAACACTAGTCGTGTTCATGTGAAGATAATGCTGAAACTGGCCTGGTGCAGTGGCTCATGCCTGTAATCCCAGCACTTTGGGAGGCCAAGGTGGGTAGATCGTCTGAGCTCAGGAGTTGGAGACCAGCCTGTGCAAACACAGTGAAACCTTGTCTCTACTAAAATACAAGAAATTAGCTAGGCATGGCAGCATGCACCTGTAGTTCCAGCTACTTGGGAAGCTGAGAAGGGAAAGTCATTTGAACCCAGGAGGCGGAGGTTGCAGTGAGCTGAGATCCTACTGTTGCACTCCAGCCTGAGCAACAGAGCAAGACTCCGTCTCAAAAATAAATAAATAAGTAAATAGATAGAAAAATAAATAAATAAATGGATAATGCTGAAATCTTTGGTTTATTTGACGTTGAAATGTTACAGCTTAAGTTGGAGGCGAATTTTCCGAAATACTGTTTTTTTTTTTAAACAACGAAACCATGTTTTTTTCAATAACATCCCTTATTATTTCTGAGCTGCCTTCCCAAAGGGCAAGTTTAGCTCTAATGTTGAAATTCACTTGTAGAGCTTTGGGCCTTTACCTGGAAGGTATATCTTATGTTTTAATTTTTACACCCCTCTTCCACCAAAAATCACTGGGATGGGCACATGGTCTGTGTGATTTGTGCACACCTAAGCCACTCTTTTGATAATCCTCAGAGTACCAGACTAGGAAAGAGCCCCAGAGAAGCTCAGATGAGTTTGGCCAGGTTCCCTGGGTAGTGAGAGGTGTGTCCTGCCACATGTAGCAACAGAACTGCTTCTCTTTTTGCTTCCTCTTTTTGAGGCAGGATCTCACTCTGTCACCCAGGCTGGACGGCAGTGGCGTGATCATGGTTCACTACAGCCTTAACCTTCCAGCCTCAAGCGATCCTCCTACCTCAGCCCCCTGAGTAGCTGGGACTACAGGCACATGCCAGCATGCACAGCTAATTTTTAAAAAATTTTAGCAACAAAGTGAGATCCTGTCTCTACAAAAGGATTTGTTTTTGTTTTTTTTTTTTTGTTTTTTGAGACAGTGTCTTGGTTTGTTATCTAGGCAGGAGTGCAGTGGTGCCTTCTTGGCTTACTACAGCCTCTGCCTCCTGGGTTCAAGCAATTCTCATGCCTTAGCCTCCCGAGTAGCTGGAATTACAGGCGTGTGCCACCATACCCAATTAGTTTTTGTATTTTTCTTTTTTAAATAATTTTTAGTAGAGATGTTTTTTTAATTTTTTTTTTTTCTTTTTCTTTTGAGACAGAGTTTCACTTTTGTTGCCCCAGCTGGAGTACGGTGGTGCAGTCTCAGCTCACCGCAACTTCCACCTCCCAGGCGCAAGCGATTCTCCTGCCTCAGCCTCCCAAAGTGCTGGGATTACAGGCATGAGCCACTGCACCCAGCCAGAGACGGGGTTTTGCATGTTGGCCAGGCTGGTCTCAAGCTCCTGGCCTCAAGTGATCTGCCCACCTCAGCCTCCCAAAGTGCTGGGATTACAGGTGTGACCCATTGTGCTCAACCTGTTTCTGGCTTTTTTGAGATAGGGTCTCATTCTGTCACCCAGGCTAGAGTGTAGAGGTGTGATCATGGCTCACTGCAGCCTCCACATCCTGGCTCATGTGATCCTCCTGCCTCAGCCTCCCTAAGTGTCAGGATTACAGGCATGAGCCACTGTGCCTGACCAGATCTGCTTCTCTTGAGCTTTGCCCATGTGCCAGGTATGTAAGACTTCATAGCCCTTATCTCTCATCATGAACTCTGGTGCAGGCTGCTGCTACTCCCAGTTTACAGATATACAGGAACATTCTCAGACTCTCTAAGCTAGGAAGAGGCAAAACCTGAGGCTAGAACTGCTAACTTCGGGCCAGATGGCCTCGTTCATGCTTGACCCCAGCTCCTCGGACAGGACCTGGCCCACAGTGGGGAACAGGGAGGTTGGTCAGTCCTGGACAGTGAGTAAAGACATTTAGCAGATTTCACCAGCCAAAAGTCATACAGGAAAGCATAAGTGCATGCATGTTTATGTGTGTGTGTCTTACTCTGTTGCCTAGGCTGGAATGCAGTGACACAGTCTTGGCTTCTATAAACTCTGCCTCCTGAGTTCAAGCAGTTCTCCTGCCTCAGCCTCCCAACTAGTTAGTACTACAGGTGTGCCACCACACACGGCTAGGGAAAGCTATTTTTACATGGTTCAAGCAGTATAAATGACAATAATGTTTACTTACTCCCCCCCCCCCCCACCACTATCTAATCCTCCTATTGAAAACTAAAAGCTGGTTGGGCATGGTACATCACTCCTATAATCCCAGCACTCCAGCACTTTGGGAGGCTGAGGCGGGAGGATCACTTGAGCTCAGGAGTTTGAGACCAGCCTGGACAACATAGTGAGATCTCAATCCTGCAAGAAATAAAAAAATTGGCTGAGCATGGTGGCATGTGCCTGTAGTCCCAGCTACTTATTAGGAGACTGAGGTGTGAGTACTGCTAGAGCCCAGATGTCAAGGCTATACTGAACCGTGATTGCACCTCTGTACTCCAGCCTGGGTAACAGAATGAGACCCTGTCTCAACAGAAAAAGAAAAACTAAAAGCAATGTTTTCTCAATTCCCCCATTAACTCATTGGTAACAAGACAGCCTAGTTTTTCTGAGTGGAGAGGCTTGAGAGGGGTCTGCTGTCACTTTGACTTCTGTATAATGTTGTAGACAGCTCTTGTGTTTCCCGAAGGAGGCATTAGGGAAGGATTTTTTTTTTTTTTTTTTTTTTTTTTGGAGACAGAGTCTTGCTCTGTCGCCCAGCCTGGAGTACAGTGGTATAATCTTGGCGCACTGCAACCTCTGCCTCCCAGGCTCAAGTAATTCTCCTGCCTCAGCCTCCCAAGTAGCTGGGCCAGCATGCCTGGCCAATTTTTGTATTTTTAGTAGAGACGGGGTTTCACCATATTGGCCAGGCTGGTCTCAAATTCCTGACCTCAAATGATCCACCTACCTCAGCCTCCCAAAGTGCTGGGATTACAGGCGGGAGCTACCACGCCCAGCCATTAGGGAAGGTTTTGTCTTATCCTAACCTTGCCTGGGTGCATGCAGGTTCTCCTCCACATACAGGCGTACTCAGCCTGGATGGTTCATAAGTATCTTCCCTCTCTAACTGGCCCTGAGTTCCTCCACCTTTCTGATAGGTCTCCCCACAGATGAATATGCCAACCGTGCTTTCAACTGCTCAAGGGGTTGGTTTAGACCTGGACACGTGGTCTCAGTATCCCTGGGGCCACGCTGCCTGCCCACAACCTCCTGTCTTGCTCTGTGCCATTCCTTCCAAGTCCCTGCCGTTTGGGCTTTAGTCCTCTCTGCTTGGGAGGCCTCCCCCACTCCTCAGCCTTACTTCATCTTATCCATCCTTTGAGGCCCTTGTTCCTTGCCTTCCCTCCCAGGGCAGGGCTCAAATGCAGGAGAATGTGGAGAACTGCTGCATGCCAGCCTTGCTCCCCAGCAGAGGAGCTCTGTTTACGGGACTGCTTACTTAGGCCAGGGCTTGAAGACCTAGGGCTGGGGTGTAGGGCTGTCAAGATTGTTCCTGGGGCCAGGTGCAGTGGCTCATGCCTGTAATCCCAACACTTTGGGAGCCTGAAGCGGGCAGATCACCTGATGTTAGGAGTTCAAGACCAGCCTGGTCAACATGATGAAACTCTGTCTCTACTAAAAAATAAAAATAAAAATTTAAAAAAGGCCAGACATGATGGTGGGTGCCTGTAATCCCAGCTACTTGGGAGGCTCAGACTGGAGAATTGCATGAACCCAGGAGGCAGAGGTTGCAGTGAGCTGAGATTTCGCCACTGCACTCCAGCCTGGTCGACAGAGTGAGACTCCATGTCAAAAAAAAAAAAAAAAAGATTATTCCTAGGCCTTCTGCGAAACTTCGCTTTCTTTGGGTTGGGCGTGCCATGGCAGACCTGGGTGGGGCTTTTGAGAACAGAGTGCAGGGAAGGTACAGTACAATGGGAAGGGCTTTCCCAGCTCTGAAGATAGGATAGGGGAAAGGTTAAAAGGCTCTTTGCTGGGTCATCTCTCAGGTTCCTGGGGCCATCAGAGTGTCTAGGCCCCAAAGGTGGTTTTTGGATGGTTCTAGGGGCAAGGGGCTAAGGCATGATGCTGGCCCTGCCTGATCATCACCTGTTGAGTGACCAGCTCAGCTCACCAGTGTCCAGCCATTGAGCTGACTACTGCCTCCACCTTGGGAAGTCCGAGCTGGCCAGGACTTGGCATCCAGGCCGTTATTTGGCCTTCTAGTACTCACAGTGTATTCTGGTTGGGTTGTAACTTACCTCTGATATTTTCTCATATCTTCAGAGAAGATCAAGAGATATTTGTAAAAACATAATCTGATAAAGGACAAAGAACTCTTAAAACTCTGTAATAAGAAACAAACAACAACAAATAACACCATGCACCTCTTAGAATGGCCGAAATCCAGAACACTGCCAAATGCCGCTGAGGGTGTAGGTCAGCAGGAACGCTTCACTCCTTACTGGTGTGATGCAAAATGGTTTAGCCATTTTGGAAGACAGGCAGTTTCTTTTCTTTATTTATGCATAAAAACTTTTTAACAAAGAAAATGAGTCTCACTCTTGCCCAAAATGGAGTGCATAAGTGTGATCATAGCTCACTACATCCTCAAATTCCTGAGCCCAAGAAGTCCACCCTTCTTAGCTTCTCAAGTAGTTGAGACCACAGGCACACGCCACTATGCCAGGCTAACATAATATTATTATTATTATTATTATTATTATTATTATTATTTTTTTTTTTTTTTTTTTTTTTTTAAAGACAGAGTTTCACCATGTTGGGCTGGTCTTGAACTCCCGACCTCAGGTGATCCACCCGCCTTGGCCTCCAAAGTGCTTGGATTACAGGCATGAGCCACCGTGCCCGGCCAATATTATTATAAATTTTTTTTTTTGAGATGGAGTCTTGCTCTGTTGCCCAGGCTGGAGTTTAGTGGTGCAATCTCAGTTCACTGCAACCTCCACCTCCCGGATGTAAGTGATTCTCCAGCCTCAGCCTCCCAAGTAGTTGGGACTCCAGGCTTGTACCATACACTCAGCTAATTTTTTTGTATTTTTGGTAGAGACGGGGTTTCACCATGTTGGCCAGACTGGTCTTGAACTTCTGGCCTCAAGTTATCCATCCATTTTAGCCACCCAAAGTGCTGGGATTACAGATGTGAGCCACTGCGCCTGGCCCAGATGAATATATTTGAACATTTTTTTTTTTTTTTTGGTAGAGATGGGGTCTTGTTATGTTGCACAAACTGGTCTTGAACTCCCGGCCTCAAGTGATTCTCCCTCGCTGGCCTCCTAAAGTGCTCGGATTACAGATATGAGTCACTGCAGCTGGTCCGGTTTGGCAGGTTCTTAACAAACCAAGCATACTTTTTACCATTTGATCCAGCAATTACATTCTTTGGTGTTTACCCAAATGTGTTGAAAACTTGTATCCACACAGAACCTGCACTCAGATTGTTTATAACAATTGTACTTATTAATTGCTAAGATTTGAAAGCAACCAAGATGTCCTTCAGCAGGTTAATGGATAAATAAATTGTAGTATATCTAGACAAGTAGTATTCAACCCTAAGAAAAAATGAGGCTGGGTACAGTGGCTCACACCTGTAATCCTAGCACTTTAGGAGGTCAAAACAGGCAGATCTCTTGAGCCCAGGAGTTTGAGACCAGCCTGGACAACATAGTGAAACCCAGTCTCTACAAAAATACGAGAAATTAGCTGGGCGTGGTGGTGCCAGTTTGTAATCTCAGCTACTTGGGAGGCTGAAGTGGGAGGATTGTTGAGCCTGGGAAGTCAAGGTTGCAGTGAGCCAAGATTGTGTCACTATACCCCAGTGGGCAATAGAGCAAGACCCTGTCAAAAATAAGAAAGAAGAGGGGAATAAAATAAGTAGTGGCTGAGCACGGTGGCTCACCCCTATAAATCCCGCACTTTGGGAGGCTGAGGAAGGCAGATCTACTTGAGGTCAGGAGTTCGAGACCAGCCTGGCCAACATGTTGAAACCCTGTCTCTACTATAGATACAAAAATTAGCCGGGCCTTGTGGCGAGTGCCTTTAATCTCAGCTACCCAGGAGGCTGAGGCAGGAGAATTGCTTGAACCCAGAAAGTGGAGGTTGCAGTGAGCTGAGATAGTGCCATTGCACTCCAGCCTGGGCAATAGAGCAAGACTCCATTTCAAAAAACAAACAAAAAAAAAAAAAAGAAAAAACAAGTGGCTTATAACAACAAACTTATTTCACAGTTATTGAAGCTGGAAGTCCGAAGATCAAGGCACCAACAGATTCAGTGTCAGCTGAGAGCCTGCTTTGTGGCTTATAGATGGTGCCTTCTCACTTTTTTTTTTAAATTTTTTGTTTTCTTTTCACTTTTTTCTTTTCTTTTTCTTTTTTTCCCTCATTGTGTTTTTATGTGATGGAAAGGGCAAGGCAGTTCTCAGGGTCCTCTTTGATAAGTACACCAATCCCATCATGACCTAATCACTTCCCTATAGCCTTAACTCCTAATACCATCACATTGGTGATTAGGTTTCAACGTGAGAATTTTCAGGAGATACATTCAGATATAGCAGCTACATATTGTATGAGTCCAACTATCATGTCTTATAACCACACAAAACCTGTAGAATATGCAACACTAAGTGTAAACTCTAGGGACTTTGAGTGGTAATGATGTGTTAAGGTAAAAGGTTCATTGATGGTAACAAATTTGTCCCTCTGGTGAGGGATGCTGATACCGGGGAAGGCTGTGTGTATATAGGGGTTGGGGGTATGTAGGAACTCTCTGTCCTTCCCTCTCACTTTTGCTGTAAAGGTATCCTAAAAAGTAAAGTATATATTTTTAAAAAGCATAAAGAGACCAGGGCATCAGTCTCAAGCCCTTTCTCAGTTTAGCAGATATCTTGCTCTAGAATACTGATGGGTTGCTGGATTGTCCTGAAGGCTGCCGGGCTTCAATTGATACATCCCTTGAAATAAATTGATTTTTTAAATAAACAATTGAGACATTCCTGTCTTGGCTGCAGGTTTATGAACCATGGTTTGTTCATTTCGATCTCCTTTCGTTCCTTCCAGGACAACCCTCCATATGATAAGGGGGCCTTCAGAATCGAAATCAACTTTCCAGCAGAGTACCCATTCAAACCACCGAAGATCACATTTAAAACAAAGATCTATCACCCGAACATCGATGAAAAGGGACAGGTCTGTCTCCCAGTAATTAGTGCTGAAAACTGGAAGCCAGCAACCAAAACCGACCAAGGTAAGACATGAGCCTGTGTCTTCCTCGGAGCGGGTCTTTGGGGTGCTGCTCTGGGGTGGGGCTAATGGGTCCCTTCTGATGCCAAATCAGACAGAGTCCAGAGAATTGCTCCTGCCTTACCAGGTGCACTCAGAATATAGCTGAGGTCCCGTCAGACCTTGTGGGAATGGCTCATCTCAGCTGAACTTTTGACCTGTACAGGGATTGAGGAAGCCCTTCCAGTGCTCAGCCCGGGGCTGCTGTCCCCCATGGGAACACACGTGGACAGACAAGCCCAGCGGCTTGTTGCTGGTGCAGAGGGGCACAGGCACTGATCCCTGGAAGGGATGAAGGACTATGGGGCTGTCTACAAGGGGAAGGGAGAATGGGATTTAAGGTGGCCTCACACAGTAGTAGTGCCTGGACTCAGACATGAAGGAAGAAGGGAGGTTGGAGAGGGCCTTCCAGGCTGTGGGAGGGGCAGAGGCAGATGCAAGGGCAGTATTCCCAGACAAAGGCACATGGTTGGCTTTATTGGGCCTGAGATTCCCTGGAGTTGAAAGTGGCTGTGTGTGGTGCACGTGTCTGTGTGTGGCTGTGAGAACATACACATGCTCATTCTTCTGGGAAGAGTATTTGAGTCAGGATTGTGGTTGTCCTCCCTTTTGTCCCCTAGAAGTCGATAGACTTTGTTATGGACTGTGTCTAGTTTTCATTTAATTCCATACTTTCTTTTGAAGTCCTAATCTCCTATTTTTGCTGGCTTTCTTATAAGTCCCTAAACCAGTATAAGATCTGTTTAGAGTGGATGATGCCGGCACTTGAGAGGCCGCAAGGGGAGGGTTTCCTTTGGGGGTGCTGCTTTAGGGTAGGGGCTCATGGGTTCCTTCTGATGCCATATCAGACAGAGTCCAGAGAGCTCCTACCTTACCAGGTGCATGCAAAGTACGGCTGAGGTCCTACCAGTTGTTATGGGAATAGCTCATCTGAGCTGAACTTTTGACCTGCACAGGGATTAAGGAGGTCCTGTGTTTCAGGGACTGAGAAAAGCCTTGGAAGGTGGAGTTGAAAGCCTTTCACAAGAAAAATTGAGCCTCACTTGTGGGAAATAATCACCATTAGACTACCACGCTGAGTAGAAGAAAGCAGTGGATGCTAAACATTCAGTCAGGGCAGAATAGTCTTCAGTGGGCTTCATACTTGTTTTTGTATACGCTGATGTTTATAAAAGCTTGACACAGTTCTCAGTGCACATGGCCTGGTTTTCTTTCTGTACAGATTTCCTAGCACTGTCGAAGACCTATAGCTGCATTTGATCAAGAGTGTTCAATAATTCCTGGAGTCCTTGCTGAGTCATGTCTGTTAAACCATGCACGGAGAGTGGCAGTCCTTCCAGGCCAGGCTGCCCAGGAAAGCCCTGCACCTGTGCTCTGGCCATGAAGAGTTCTGGGACTCCTCCTTTACCTATAGACTGAGAGAGTGGGGCCAAGGCCAGAGGGGCTCTCAGGAGATGAATGCACGTGCTTTGCACTTCTCATGGGGCTCCTGTGTAGAAGGTTGTGGCAGGATTATTCACTTTTTACCTTCCTATCCAGGTGCATTGCCAAAATGCTCTGCTTTTTCAGGCTGTCTGCTTCCCCCCCCTCCCCCCCCACCCCGCAAAGATCCAAATAACTTAGGGGCAACTTTTAATTTTTTTGTAAAAGATACTATTGACTTGGGATTTTTAAGGTAAAATTTTTGGTACAGGAGCTATTCTGTGTGCCATGATGGGCAGAACCAGAATTGCTATTTTGTGATTTGGGACAGTTGAGGATCCCTTCCTAGAATATTATTATGTAGATTGTGGCATGGCCTTGATTCCATCCTCACATACATCAAGAATGTTGTTCCTGGCACTTGACGGCCACATTCCCATGTTTGTTATCTGTTACTGCATTACAACCCCATCAAAACTTTGTGGCTTAAAGTAACACCAGTTTATTATTTTTTACTCTGGAGGTTGGCTGGGCTCAGCTGCGTGATTTTACAGCTCACCGTTTGTTCTTGGAGTCACTCATGCAGCTGTATTGAGCTGGGAGCTCAGTTTGGCTGGGAAGTGCTGGTAGGCATCATGCACATGTGTAGGAATGGTATTAGCTAAGGCACCGTGGTTCTCTTTGCGTTCTCTTATTTTCCACAAGGCCAGATTAGACCTCTTCAGAACATGGTGGTCTCAGGGTTCCAGGATGGACACACAGAACTGGTACAGTGTCAGTTCTCCTGGATTATTTTGGTCAGAAAAGTCCAGATTTAATGAGAGAGAAAATAGACTTCAGCTCTTGATATGGGAGAAGTGGAAGTCTGCAGAGGGCATGCAGGATGGGAGACCTGATGGCAGAGGCGAGACAGGCAGGCAAGGACACTGAATCCCCTTGCTGGCTTCTCGGGCCTACTCAGGCCTGCTTTTCCCAAATGGCAGCTCTTCTGGACATGCCACTCCTTCTCCCACCTGCCCGATTTTTCATGTGTTGGGCATCCCTGTTTTTCTGGTGCTATTTCCTGACTACTGGTTCAGCCGCCACTGTCCTGCAAAGCTGCCTTTCTAAATGCCTCACCATTCCTTCATTTGTTTCCTAAATATGGGAAGGGAAAGTGCCACTTCAGTCCGGGCATAGTGGCCCATGCTTGTAATCCCAGCATTTTGAGAGGCCAAGGCAGGTAGATTACTTGATCCCAGGAGTTTGAGACTAGCCTGGGCAACATGGTGAAACCCTGTCTGTACCCAAAAAAAACGAAGAAGAAGAAGAAGAAGGCGGTCAGGCGCAGTGGCTCACGCCTGTAATCCCAGCACTTTTGGGAGGCTGAGGTGGGTGGATCACTTGAGTTCAGGAGTTCAAGACCAGCCTGACCAACATGGAGAAACCCTGTCTGTACTAAAAATACAAAATTAGCTGGGTGTGATGGCTCATGCCTGTAATCCCAGCTACTCAGGAGGCTGAGGTAGGAGAATCACTTGAACCCAGGAGGCAGAGGTTGCAATTAGCCAAGATCACACCATTGCACTCCAGCCTGGGCAGCAAGAACGAAACTCCGTCTCAAAAATAAAAGGAAGAAGAAGCCACTTGTGCCACTTTCCTGCTGTAATCTTCCAGCGCTCTTCCTCTGTCTCCAGAGCACTTGCTTATGATTTTCGTCTGCTACCCTTGTCCTTAGGAATGTCAACATTCCTAATTATGACTTCTCTCAGATCCAGCCTTAAAGTTCTTTGACCTTCTCAATTCACAATCTCTAGCTCACCTTAGGCATCCACAGGTACAGAAAATTAAGCATAATGGAATAAATAGTAATGTGAAAAGATGCTCGTATGACCCAGCAATTCCACTCCTAGCTATAACTACCCAAGAGAAATGAAAACATATGCCCAATAAAAACTTGCACACAGATGTTCATAGCACCGTTACTCACAATGGACAAAAAGTGGAAAGAGCCCAAATGTCCATCCATTGGTGAGTGAATAAACAAAATGTGGTGTATCTCTACAATGAAATATTAGCCATAAAAAGCAATGAAGTATTGTCTCATAGTACATAAACCTTGAGAATATGCTAAATGAGAGAACCATCCACAGAAGACCACATATCACAGGATTCCACTTGCAGTTCAGCCTCATTGTTCACAGATTCTGTGTTTACAAATTTGCCTACTCACTAAAGCTTTTTTGTAGCCCGGAATCAGTACTCTCGGGACTTGTGGTCAGTCACAGACGTGCCTCTGCAGAGCAGCAAAAAAATTCAAGTACTCCATGCACGTGTTCCAGCTGAGTGAGGTTGTGTGGTTCAGCAGTTGCGATGCCCTCCCTTCTTGTTTCAGTTTTCTACTGAAGCAAGTTGTCTCTCTGATGCCACACTTCTTGCATTTTGTGCTTTTTGTTGATGATTTTGCTTTGGCCCCCAAACATGGTGCTGAAGAGCTGTCTGGTATTCCTGAGCACAGGAAGGTCACAATATGCCTTCTGGAGAAAATACATGTGTTAGATAATCTTCATTTGGGCATGAGTTACAGTGCTATTGAATCAGTATTACCTATTAAATAAGGTGTTTTTAAATACACATAAAACAAAGTTATATATATTAATCACTTGGCAAAAATGTGAGCGAGGCTTGTTTGAACCTAAACCTTTGTTTCCCTTGGGAGCAGTAGTCATTAATTCAGTGTTCATAGCAAGTTTGTAGAACATAAGTACTGCAGATAAAGTTCAGCTGTATGTGGGTTGCTCAAAGTAGGCTGGATCCACTGAGAGAGAGAGCAGCGATTGTCAGGGTCTAGGAGGAGGAGAATACGAAGTGACTACTGAGAACGGGTTTTCTTTGGAGGCTGACGAAACTGTTTCAGGCTGGGCGTGGTGACTCACGCCTGTAATTCCAGCACTTTGGGAGGCCGAGGCAGATGGATCACCTGAGGTCAGCAGTTCGAGACCAGCCTGGCCAACATGGTAAAGCCCTATACCTACTAAAAAATACAAAAATTAGTAGAGCACAGTGACAGGCACTGGTGTAATCCCAGCTAATTGGAAGGCAAAACAAAAAAAAACAAACAAACAAACAAACAAAAAAACATTTTTTAGCACATTCCATGGAAGGCTACAGCATTGCATATATTCTTGGGTAGGGAAGGTACCATTGACATTTTATTCTGTGAGAATGAAGCTCTCTGGATTTTTATGACAAAGAAAAGGGAAATCACAGATACTTCTTACATCCACTGTTGCAGAGAAACTGTCATTAAGAACAAAAGGGGCTGGGCTCAGTGGCTCACGCCTGTAATCCCAGCACTTTGGGAGGCCCAGGCAGGCAGATCACGAGGTTGGGAGATGGAGAGCATCCTGGCCAACATGGTGAAACCCCATCTCTACTAAAAATACAAAAAAATTAGCTGGATGTGGTGGCAGGTGCCTGTAGTCCCAGCTACTCAGGAGGCTGAGGCAGGAGAATTGCTTGAACCCAGGAGGCAGAGACTACAGTGAGCCGAGATCTCGCCACTGCACTACGGCCTTGGTGGCAGTGGGAGACTCTGTCTCAAAAAATAATAAAAGAGGATCACTAGCAGCTCAGGATTGCAGCTCCCAGTAAAAGCGCAAAGAGCCAGTGGACGCCACACTTACCGATAAATTTTTGCTGCCCATGGACCAGGACATTCCCAGCGGAGGAGCCCCACGGGTCGTCAGCGTGACCCTTTCGGCTGGCGCAGCTTTTTTGCCAGCGCCTCGGCTCAGCGGCTCTTGGTGCGGAGTAAACGGGACTGAGTCTCCTTTTGCATGATGTTTGGAGCTCTGTGAAGTCAGAGCAGTCCAACCAGCTGATTGAAAAAGGGACTGAGAAGCCAGACCGGAGACCCCCGGGCAGAAAAGCACCACGAATTTCAACGCTGCTGTTTTGGTCAGCATTGTGGGCTGCCACAGTGCAAACTACATAGATTCCAGAGCTGGGAATTAACAAGCTCGACGTCCACTCAGAGACCTAATTTGAAAGTTGGTAATTACAAAGACGACAGACGGATAAAACCATAAAGATGCCAAGAAGCTACCGTAAAAGAAATGAGAACCCCAAGATGGCCGATTAGCAACAGCTCAGGAATGTAGCTCCCAGTGAAAGCACAGAGAACGAGTGGACGCCGCACTTTCTGACGAATTTTTGTTGCCCACAGACCGGGAGATTCCCGGCAGAGGAGCCACACGGGTCGCCAGCGCAACTCGTTTGGCCGGAGCGGCTGTTTTGCCTGCGCCCCAGCGCGGCGCTTCCCGGTGCGGTGCGTAGCATAGGGGACGGACGGGCTCGGCTGGTCCCATCCCCACAAGGAACACAGCAATTGGAAGCGCTGAGGACTGAGAACAACCACAGCTGAACCCGGGAAGGCCCAGCTCTGTAGGGAAGGGGCGCTCCCCGAAGGAAAACTAAGAAACAGAAAAAACTTCATCACCAACAAGCCGGACGTCCACTCAG
>CAUYQU010091631.1:0-19519 GCA_963574635.1 Cheracebus regulus
TGAATGTTAGGAAATATTTTTAACAGCTTTGGGTAAGTTCTTTTGAAAGAAAGGTATTTGTTAAGGTTTCACATATTAGGCTTTCTCTTTAAACTACCAAATCAACCCAGTTTCTCTGTTATAAAAGGGTCTATAATTGTAAAGAATTTGGAAGTATGTGATTTTTTTCAGATAATTTTAATCTTGCACAAGCAATGGAAAATACTGAATGATTTTTCAGCCATCTATGGATTTTATAGTCTGCACGGAGTGAGATGGGGTGTACATAGGCAGAGAGAATACTTGCAAAATATTTTACCATTCAAGTACTATAGAAAATCAAACTAAATAATGCAAAAATCCATCTCTAATTGTCTTTAAAGGATGCATCCTTGGTAATGCTGAAAATTTTCTCAGAATGTTGTTCATAATAAACACAAACTATAAGTACTACATATAGTAGAATTCAGAGTGTATCCAAATGAGTGTTTGGAACAATTGTTATGAATTCAGATGTAACAGATTCAAACAGATATACTTAATATCCAACTTCTCAAGCCCTGTTCTAAAGGACAGGAGCTTCTGTCATGATCTTAACAAATAGCAGAAAAACAACTTTATCAGTGTTAAGAAAAGATCCTCTGGGTGGCATTATGCTGAGATGGAGAGGCCCTGCTTCTAAGGAATTAGTGTACTGGAGTAAAACTTGGATTTCAAAAACCTAAATTTTAGCAGCACAACCCCCACCTGGCGTTCCTGCCACACACACAGCCTTAGCTTGAGTTGGCATTTTATGTATACACTGTGAACAATCATTAGGTATGCCCTTGCATTTTACCCTTACTTTCAAAACTCATTTTTAGGTAGGTTTCTTATTCTCCTTGCTGGGTTGTTTCATATCTCACTTTGGTTTAATTTATATCCAGTTTCTTGAAATGTCAATATTTAGAAGATATTCTCTGTCTTCTGCTGAAATAGACAATTTTTCCTAATGAATTTATTTGATCATTTACATGGATTTTAAGTACATGGGCTCAATTTTTTATTTTTAATAGAAAATACTTAATAATATGCATGGGTCTTTTCTAAAATTTTTTTAGCATTAATTATATTTCAGAAATATATTTTTGATTTAGAAATTTCACTTTGTGTGAACTGCCATATTTTCTCCTGATAGTAATGATTTTTCACATTTAGCAACTCACTGCATAAGGCAGATTGTGCTTGCCTAAGTTTGGCTTATAGTTGAATGGGAGATTTGTGTACCTTGAATACTTTAAATTTATTGAAGAAAAAATGTAAAAGTAATATTTACAGTAATCTTGCTTTATTACTACTGAGATTCAGGAACCTGAGAGAAGTAAGAAAGAAGTTGGAATCACAGAAATGTCTTAGTCTCTGTTTTCTTGGTTTGACGTGAGTGCTTCCTAAAGGAGCAAGGCTTAGTAGGAATGTTCCCTGCTCAAGATGACTCTCAGTGGAAGACCAACACCCAGGAATCATAAAGCCTGGAGGGGTAGTGGTCTAAATCTCTTCAGTTTCCTGTGACAAAGGAAACCGGGTGTCTCCAAAGATCTCTAAAGCTTAAACTTAACTCGCTGAATTAGGGAGTGTCAGGTAATTGCTATCAGAGTCTCTTTCCTTGAATTTGCAGCTACCCTGCTTTTCCATAGAAGTGTCGTTATACATTGATCTGTTTTTAAATGTAATCTCAGTTGCATCAATATCCACAAAAATTCCTCTGTGGTGCTGATCTGTGGATGGTACTCAGCCACAGCTTCCAGTTCTAGTGCAGAGCTAAAAACATATTTAGTTACATAGGCAGTAAAATATGATGGCTCTGCAGCACAAAATCTAAAATTTGACTGCCTGGGTTTGAATTTGGGCTCTTTAATGTGAATTTGCACACGTTATACTATGTTAGTCTTCCATTTCTACAATTAAGAAATAGAGATAAGTAACTACCTAAAAGTGTTATTGTAAGGATTAAAAGAGGCTATATACATATACAGATGTGTATATATATGTATGAATAAATATCAACTTATAAATCAATATCTATGTCTATATTTTTATCTGTATCTCTACCTATCTACATCTATCAGTGCCTAACACATCGTAGCACATAGTAAATGTTATGGGTTGGCTGCTTTTATCACTTTCACTGAAGCTAGTTCGAATTAACAGAACATGCAGACTTCATGTGGTTCCAGCAGAGAATAAATACAAAACACACACACACTCACACACACACACACACACACACACACACACACACACACACTCACTCCACCTAGAGATGTTATATTCAAGCTGCAGAAATCAAAGAGAGAAAAACTGAAGGTGGTCAGTGAAGAAGACAGTATCTTGTCTATAGAGGAACAAAGACAATAATTACATCAGACTTCTCTTCAGAAACCGTGCAAAAAAAAAAAAGATAAATAAATACAGTGAAATATTAAGATGTTAAAAATAATCAAAATAAAAACAACAAAAATATATAATTCTATATCCTGTGAAATTATCCTGCTGAAGTAAAAGAGAAAGACTTTCCTCATACAAACAAAACTTGGGGAATTAGTCACTAGCACATTTGCTCTGCAAGTAATGTTAAAAGAAGTACTTCAGGGAGAAGAAAAATGATACAGATCAGAAATTAGGATCTCCATCAACAAAGGAAGAGTTTTAGAGAAGGAAGAATATGAAGGTAAAACATACTCTTTTTACTTTTCTCACTGTAAATTTATGTACAATATAACTGCTTAAAGCAATAATAAGAACAACAGATTGGGTAATTATATCATATGGATAGATAAATGATGACAATGAAATAATGAGTAGGAAGGAGAAAATTGGAGATAAATTGTTATTAGCTACTTGTACTATATGTGTATTTGAAGGCAGACAAATTATTTTAATAGGCATGTTGTACATTCAAGAGAAAACAAAATTAAAAGAACCATAAATGGCAAGCTAAGAGAAGAGATACCAGTAAGTCAGATTAAACTCTTAATTAAAACTAGGCAAGAAAAAGATTGAAAATCGGAATGAGAAATGCAGGAAAGAGAAAACAAATATAACATGGTAGATAATAATCTGACTCTATTAACAAGCACTGTAAATGTGAATGATCTAAACATAGCAGTTAAAAGACAAACATTTTCAGAGTAGATAAGTGAGTTCTCTACAAAAGAATTAAACATAAAGACCCAGGTAGGTTAAAAGTAAACGTAAAGAGTGATAATGATATACCATGTTAATACTATTCAAAGGAGGAGAAAATGCATCTTTTGTTACCTTGTCCAGAAGTCTACATATACCTGTTCTCCCTGTAAAGTGAAGAAAAAGCTACTGATACATCTAGCACTATCTTTGAAGTTACTTTCTTCTCTTTTCTCTTTTTAAAATAACACCACTGAGGTTACTCACAGTTGATTGGGTTGCTTCTGATAAATTGTCATATTATTCTTACTATTTTTTTTCTTAAGCTTAAAATATCTGCCTTCATAAAGTCTTATTTAACCACTTTTCATATGTAAACTAGCTAGAAGTTATAATAACTGTAATTTCATTGAGAGTCAACACTGTGACATGGTTGTCAAAAGACAGTTAATGCATTATTAGGTTTTATTAATAGAAATGTGGTGTTCAGAATTAAAAAAGGAACTAGTTCTACTGTTTTGTGTATTAATCATACATCATCTTGAGTATCATTTTCAATTCTTGGCCCCACAGTTGAGAAGGACATTGACAAGTGCATAAAAATGTTCCCAGATGAGTGATCAGAATATTGAGGGTCTGGAAGCCATCTCAAATGAGAATATTTTGAAGACATTAAACACTAAAATATTTTAGGAAAGGGGTATTAAATATCTAAATAAAATTTGATAGACTGTGATTCTGGAAAAGCAATTAGTCTCAAATTTATATAAGAAGGGAGGAGGTTTTCTCAGAATAAGGAGAAATTTCTTCAAAATTATAAATGTTCATCGTAAGTATGGACTATGTTCTGAGATCATCATGAACAGTCTGTCACTGGAAGCATTCAAATGGAGAATATGCATGAGATACTGCTATACTGGTTTCTGTAGCATTTCTGAAGGTGAACTTCATGACCTTCCAAGGTCTCTGGTAGCTCAAATGTTCAATGGTTCAATTTTAAAACACTTTAAAACTCTCTTATTTATCAAACAATGAAATGAATTCTTATTAGCCTTGATTTTCTTTTTTTTTGTTTTTCTTTTTCTTTAGAGTTCCAAGGATATAGAATTAAGCAATTAAAAAAAAAAATTTCCTCTACTGACTCACAATTAAGCCAAAACTTTTAAAACCCCAAAATGACAACTCAAGTTTAGTACATGTCAGAGAGAGATAAAGAAAGAGAAAGAGAAAGAGAGAGAGAGATAGAGTGTGTGTGTGTGATATCTTGAAGACACTCTATGGAAGTAAAAACATTATTTTTGTAATTATAAAAGCATATATATTTAAAAAAGTAATTTTATTCATCAAATATAGAAGCATATATAAATTTAAAAAATAACTTGTGATTCTACACCTCAGTGATAAATGTGCATAATTTTAATTGTTGGGAGTGTTTTGGGGGAAAATGAACATAGTAGAGATTATTCATAAATATAATTTATTTTATATCATTCCATTTAATAAGAAAAATGAAAGTATAAAAGCAATGATGCTAATCATGCCTTTTAGAGACCATCAGGCCTAGCTCCAAAAGCTGTCTCATCCATCCGTTTAAAGAACTTGGTCGAGTTATCTAATATATCTTTCCTTGAGAACTCAAATAGGAAAAATAAATCTTAAATAGTCACATTGTTATAAAGAACAAATGTAATACATGTAGAACTACTATTTTGTTACTCAGTGTATGATAACTTCAGACTAAATAATACTTAATTTAACATAAGCCCCTTTTTGCCTTATTGTTTGAAATGTTTAATTTCTGCATGTGATTTCATTATATGAATTAATCATTATTTATTTAGATTTATTTCCATCTTTTTCAAACTTTTTTTATTGGCGAATTCCATAAAGTAGGGGAGAATAAAACAATGCTTCTTGGAGTATAACAACAAAAAATGAATCTCTTTAATAAGAGAAACGTTCAGGTTTTCTGATATTTATCAACTTTTGCTATCAGAGTTTGATTCTTTGCAAAGTTAACTGGGGAGTTCCCACAGCATATATGTCTGCATATGTTTCTATTACATAAGTATACAAAAATATTCACCTCTGAAACTTTACAGATTCCAAGATCACTGGAAAATAATTTTCAAATAAACCTTTTTCCATTTTTTTCATGATTACTGATATTTAATGATGCTTTATTTTTTGGAAAATTTGGTTGTATATACTTACTTTACTAATCAATTTCAATGAAATCTTTATTACTAGTCTTCCATAATATCTCTGAAATTCTATATTTCTATATTTAGCTATTTTATTGATTTAGTTACATAAGCACAAATAATAATTTTAATAAACCTACGTTTAGTGGCCGGTTCTATTGTATTTATTTTCTTATTCACGATCACAGGAATGTTTATTAAAATGAGTCATTTGTTTCCATTACAGCCGTCCCTAAGTGTCTATGAGGGATTATTTTCAGGACCTCCCACGGATACCAAAATCCACGCATACTTTAGTTCCTCAGTTGGCCCTTCAAATCCACTTTGGTCCTCCATCCTGCCAATATTGTATTTTTGATCCACATTTGGTTGAGGATGTAGGAGGGCCTAAGTATCTATTTAAATAAATTCATGTATTGTTCAGTTAAAACCCATGTTGTTCAAGAGTCAACTGGACTTCTAAAACTGTCTTTTTGCCTTTTTCTTAAGTTAAAAGGCAATTTTATTCTAACGGTCTAATATTTGAAGCACTAAATTTCTGTAAGTATATTTAATCAAACTTCAAGAAAAAAAAAAGGTAGGAATTTGTTTACTGATATCCAGGTAGCTGTATTTCTAGGGTAGTAATTTTTATCAAGTTTAAAAAATCTGTTTGCCAGCCATATTGAAGTCTCACATATGATTTTATTTTTTGTATCTCTCTTTGTACCTGCTGCTTTTTCATTGTCTTTATTTCAGGCATACTCTCCTATTCATAATTTGAGTATATTATGAGTTATGAAAGAAAATTACTAAACTAAAAATAGTATTTTTGCTTGTGATACTAGTTTAAGTGAGCTCAAAGACTTGACTTGTTTTGGTGGCTATGTTTCAGATGCATGAAGCCTAAAAAGTAATGAAACTCTAAATATCATTCGTAAAAGATTTTATTTTCATAAAACACTTAAATCAATTAAAAACATAATAAACAAAATTATTTACAAAGAGTTGTGGGTTGATACATTTATTTTAAGCATATTCTTCTAGCCTTAAAATATGGAGATGCAATTTCAGTCATATAAATTGGTCTATGCAAAGTCTTCCTAGTAGTAAAATAGAGGGCAGAGTAAGTGCAAGTTTCTAGAAAACTGGGCAAAATAGATAAAATAAATAAAACTTCACTTATACTGAAACAAAGGAAGAACTGTCCCATGCCAGGGTCTCTGAAATCATTTAAAATTATGTCCAAATTAGACTTAACGGAAAAAGAACAGGGCTGGGTGCTGTGGTTCATGCTTGTAATCTCAGCACTTTAGGAGGCTGAGGCAGGTGCATCACCTGAGGTCAGGAGCTTGAGACCAGCCTGGCTAACATGGGAAAAACCCCATCTCTACTAAAAATACAAAAAATAAAATAAAATAAAAATTAGCTGAGTGTGGTGATGCCTGCTTGTAATCCCAGCTACTTGGGAGGCTGAGGCAGGAGAATTGCTTGAACCTGGGAGGCAGAGGTTGCAGTGAGCTGACATCGCACCACTGCACTCCAGCCTGGGCAACAGAGCGAGACTCTGTCTCAATAAAACAAAACAAAACAAACAAACAAACAAAAACACTGAGCTTTATCACAGTTGTCATCTAATTGCTAACTCAGCACAGTGCCCAAAATTTGGTTAATAAAGTTAATAGATTTTTATAACAACTCAGTATGGTGAGGTAAGGACTAAATGGTCATAAATGAAATAAATAAGCAATATCTCACTTGTTTTTCTTTTTACTCCTGTGCTATATAGGGCATAATGAGCTAAATGATGGACTGATTGGTCAGACGATTAAGTTATCGAGTTCTAAGTGCACACATCAATGAATAATCATAAACTGAACATACCATGGTAACCATAATCACATAACCACCATCATATCAAAAAACAACATTTCCAGCACCGCTGAAGACTCCCCATTGCTTCAGGAATACTCCAGTTTCTACATTTGCCTTTCTGAAAGGAGCCATCATTGTAACGTCTAACCACAGATTTTTTTTTAGTTCTATAAACATTAAATTTTACTCAATATATTTTTCATGTATTTTTCAGTTAAAATTACATTTGTGTTATTTAAGAATGTATGTGATATTTATACATGTCTACAGCATTATTTCCTTTACATTGCTGTATGATATTTTATTGACTATAACAATTTATCCATTCTACATTCAATGGAAATTTGGAGGCTCTCTAAATTTTGACTATTATAATATTGTGATTAACACTTCAGAACATTACAATTGGTATACACATATATGTATTTCTGTTATGTTCACAGTTAGGAGTATATATATGCTGGGCTACATATATTCATATTCTTTAGGTAATGCCAAAAGTTTTTCAAAGCATTTGCACTGATTTATTTTTTCACCAGCAGCACTTGAGAAATAAGTGACTCCACACCCTTGCATTGTCTTAAAAATAAAAACCTCAGCCATTTTGATGAAGCATATCTCATTGTAGCAATAGTTTTGCATTTAAAATTAACCACATCTTCACAGGGTAAATACTTGTATATCATTCCCCTTTTGAAAAGTTCCTATCCAAGTCTTTTGGTCCATTTTTGTTTTAGGTTGTCATCATTTTCTTAAGATGTAGAAGTTATTAATGTTTTCCAGATATCACTCCCTTCTTTAATATGTGTGCTACAAATAACCTCTTTACAGAGGTTAAAAAAGTATGCTAACAAAACTCTGTTGCCGTCTTTCAATGTAAGGTAATTATTCTGTTTTCATTAATGGAAATTAATCCGAAATCACTTATTAAAATTATTGTCTCATTCCCCAATACTCTAAAATGCCGCCTTTGTCTTAAATACATGTCCATATATGTATGAATTGCCTCTGAAAACTCTGCTTTGATCTATTGTATATCAGTGTGGCAAAACAATACTCCCTAAATCCTTGTAATTTTACAACAATTTTGATAAATGGTAAAATATATTGTTCATTATGTTCTTTTTTGACAAGATGGTTTTGCTTATGTCTTTTAGATTTCCACTTACTTTCAAAATATTATTCCATATTCCTGATAAGATTTTAAATGAAATTGCAATGGATTTTTAGATGAATTTAAGAACATTCTTATTTATTTATTTATTTATTTATTTATTTATTTATTTATTTATTATACTTCACGTTCTAAGGTACATGTGCAGATCATGCAGGTTTGTTGCATAGGTACACATGTGCTATGGTGGTGGTTTGCTGCATCCATTGCCTCGTCATCTACATTAGGTATTTCTACTAATGCTATCCCTCCCCTATATCTCCACCCCCTGCTATTCCTCCCCTAGCCCCCATCCCCCAGGCCCGGTTGTGTGATGTTCTCCTCCCTGTGTCCGTGTGTTCTCATTGTTCAATACCCACCTATGAGTGAGAACAAGCGGTGTTTGGTTTTCTGTTCTTATGTCATTTTGCTGAGAATGAAGGTTTCCAGTTTAATCCATGTCCCTACAAAGGACATGAACTCATCCTTTTTCGTGGCTGCATAGTATTCCATAGTGTACATGTGCCACATTTTCTTTATCCAGTCTATCATTGATGGGCATTTGGGTTGGTTTCAATTGGTTGCTATTGTGAACAGTGCTGCAATAAACATGTGTGCATGTGTCTTTATAAACAGAACAACTTATAATCCTTTGGGTATATACACAGTAATGGGATTGCTGGGTCAAATAGTATTTCAATTTCTAGATCCTTGAGGAATCACCACAGTTTCTTTCACAATGGCTGAATTAATTTACACTCCCATCTACAGTGTAAAAGCATTCCTATTTCTCAACATCCTCTCCAGCATCTGTTGTCTCCTGATTTTTTAATGATCACCATTCTACCCGGTGTGAGGTGGTATCTCATGTGGTTTTGATTTGCATTTCTCTAATGACCAGTGATGATGAGCTTTTTTTCATGTTTGTTGGTTGCATAAATATCTCCTTTTGAAAAGTGTCTGGTTCATATCCTTCGCCCACTTTTTAATGGGGTTGTTTGTTTTTTTCTTGTAAATTTGTTTAAGTTCTCCATAGATTCTGGATGTAGCCCTTTGTCAGATAGGTAGATTGCAAAAATGTTTTCCCATTCTGTTGGTTGCAGGTTCACTCTATAGATAGCTTCTTTTGCTGTGTAGAAGCTCTTAAGTTTAATTAGATCCCATTTGTCTATTTTGGTTTTCGTTGCCATTGCTTTTGGTGTTTTAGTCATGTTACAAGGCTACTGTAATCAAAACAGCATGGTACTGGTACCAAAACAGAGATATAGATCAATGGAACAGAACAGAGGCCTTGGAAAGAACAACAACACACAACTACAACCATTTGATCTTTGCAAACCTGACAAAAACAAGCAATGGGGAAAAGATTCCCTATTTAATAAATGGTATTGGGGAAATTGGCTAGCTATATGCGGAAAGCTGAAACTGGATCCCTTCCTTACACATTATACAAAAATTAACTCTAGATGAATTAAAGATTTAAACATGAGTCCTAACACTGTAAAAACTCTAGAAGAAAACTTATGCAATACCATTCAGAGCATTCATATTTTTACATTATTCTTTTAATTTAGGAACACAATACATTTCTTCAACTAATATTTTAATTATTTTATAGTTTATATAATGTGTTTTACACTTATTCCTACATATTCATTTATTTTGAAGCTCTTTTAGCATTATCAAATTGTATTTTTTATATTTTTGACTGGAATATATTAATATTATTGATTTTCCATATAAACTTTGAGTTCAGTAATCTTGCTGAATTCTTTGTAGATTCGTTTACATTTTCTACAATATGAATTGTTAGTTTACAAATACTGGCAGGCTTATTGTTTATTTCAAATCTTTATGCCTTTAAGATTTATTTTTCCTTCTTGTACTGACTGTGACCTCAAAGGCAATGCTGAACAGATGTGACCTCTAGCATTCTTGTCTAATTCTTGAACTTGGAGGTAATGTTTCAATGTTTTGTCATTGTATATAATTTATGATATTTTTCTAGCTATCTATATCAGATTTTCTTTTAACAATTTTTTTCCTTTAGATGATCATATATATCCTTTTTTCTGAATTATTTTAAAAATGTTTTCTTGCATTTTGTTTTCCTTAGGTTAACTATGATGGTCCTACATGTGATTTTTTAAATGTCATCCTGTATGGCAGTTCATGATAGACTTAAACACTGGCTATTTTTTTTCCTTCAATTTTGAGAAAAAGTAAGTCATTGTCTATCTTCAAATATTATCTGTTTACCAGATAATATTTCTTTCTCTACCTTCTGCCATCCTTTATTATAGATCCTGTGCTCTGCCAAAATTTACAATCTTGTCTTTTAAGTCTTCAAGTATGTTAAACATAGTTATTTTCAAGCCAATTTCTAATACATCAAAGGATATCTAGAATATCCAATGCAATATTCATGCAATATCTAGAATATCCAATGCAATCTCTTTTATATATATATATAGAGAGAGAGAGATTTCTAATATATATACAATTTTTAAATACTCAATATGTAATAAGGTCAGCTTCTAATATAGCTAGAATTTTTATGAATCTGTTTCTAATTTTTGTTAGTTCTCTTTGTTTTTAGTTTGTTGTGCATTCTTTCTTCCTCATCTGCCAAAAGTCACTAAATTTTTGGTTCAGTGCTGACATTGCAAACAAAAATGGTAAAGAAATTAAAACATCTTTATTATGTTACTTTCTTCCACAATCTTTTAATTTCTGCATTGCATTATCTTGGGAAACTAGTATTACAGATGACTTAATATAATCAGAGACTGACTGGAATCACAGTAAGGCTTTTTTTTTTTTTTTTTTTTTAAGCCTGTGAAGGCTTTTCAATTTCTTGTCTAACTTTTCATCCTAGCTTTTCTTCCTAGCTTTTCTAGGAAGCTAACTTTTCATCCTAGCTTTTCTAGGATCTCAAACCAATAAACAAACTAACAACATTTAAAATCACAAAAAAATACAGGGAAGAGAAGGGTCACTCAGAAAAGTTGGCACTGAGTGAACATGTGAGACAGACACAGAGGACCACAGTACTCTGTGGGAACAATATCGAGGTATCGATGTCTAAAATACTAAGCCTCTGTATGCTGCTGCTGTTTGTGTGAATTGATGTGCATTTGCATGTGCTTTTCTACACACATGTATCCTAGACTGTATCAAACTATTGTGAGTTAAAGACACACAGAGACTGCCTTATTTAGACTTTATCAGTATTGTCCCTCACCCTTCCCCCCCTAGAATATTCTCCATAGTATGTATTTTAAATGGAAAATGCAAATGGAATAATTTCTTTGGTAAAATATGATTTCTGTAAAATCTGGGTTTTGAGTGATGTAAATTCTAAATTTTTAAGAGGAATATAGAAAAGTGATTAAAAGGGCAGATCACAGAACTAGATGAATAGGTTTTGAATTTTTTTCATAGACTTAGGTAAGTTATTTATCCTCTCTTTGCTTCAGTTTTATCTTCTATAAAAAGAGATCATACTAGTACATACCTTTAAGGATTGGTGAGTTAAATCTTTCCTTTTAACTTCAATTAGTATAGTACTTAAACCATAATAATAAATGGTAGCTATTATTATTCTAACTTTGCTGATTCATATAGCAATAGTAAGACTCAAAAAGCATTAAAAAGCCTAATATAGTTAACTGGATTTCTATGTTCTGATAGTCCTGCTAATAATATATGTTAACACAGAAGTATGGAGAAATAAATATTGCAAAAGAAACACATAAGGAATAGTTATATGTGTAACACCCAAAATTATACAGCTGTACAGTTTCCTGAGGAAATGATAATAATGCATTAGGAGATTTTTAAGATTTTATAATATTTCCATACAGAAATCTTCAAATTTCCTCTAGCTTCTCTTGAAATTTCTGCAAAACTTTCTGCAAATTTTTATATTTACTTAATGTACAGTATTTGACTGAAATGATATATGCATTTTATGTTTTCATTATTCTCTTTCTTCCTCCTTGAAGAGTTATTTCCAGATCAACACAAACTGTATGATAACTAATTTTCTGTTTTTGAAAACAAAGTCCAACTCTTAAACAATAACATATACTTATTATTATGTTTAAAGTAAGGCTGGAGCTGAAATTTCTGCTTAGCTTTTCAGTCTTGCATATTTTCAGTGGCTTTTCACTGTGCTTCTTGAGAGGCCCTATTCTTATTTCAAGAATCAGTCAAGAAATTGAGGGGAGTTTATATGCCAGTTTTTGTCCTCTGTTCCCTGAACTATATTCTTTTCATGTTATTTCCCCCTTCTGGCAGTTCCAAATTCTTTGATGCCTCAAGTCAGACACACTGGAGTTTTCTGTTTGAGGTTAACTTCCCACTCCATGTAGACTGAGGAACACTCTTTGAACAATATAAATACAGTGCTAACTCAGGGTTACTTCCTCCTCGCAAAGGTCAAATCAGCTCCACTTTCTGGCAGTGTTCTGTGGCTTTTCAGTGACTTCAAATCATTGCGTTTTAAAATATTTTGTCTACAGTTTACAATTGTTATCAAAGAGAGGTGTAGTCTGACAGGATCTCTTCTTCTATTACCAGAATTTGGAATGATGGTTAACTTCGAAAATGTTACGAAGTTGGCTTCTGAATTCTACTTTTGTTCATGAGCGATGCACTTCAGTCTAATTATCATTTTTATAGGTATGTTCTGGTTGCTTTTTAATTGCACTCATTTTGATGGACTTTCTTCAATTTCCCTATAATGTGTCTAGTTTTGAGGTGTGTGTATGTGCGAACATGTTTGTATGTAGTGTGATACTCTTGACTTAGTATACTGCCTCAGTCTCAGGACTTATGTCTTTCTTAATTCTGCTGTGTTTGTAGCTATTCCTTTGAACACAATTACTTCCAGTTTTTTTTTTTTTTCTGTTACTTACTTTTGGAATTGAAATACTGCACTAGCCTAATAACAGATCTCAAGCTTGCACTTTTCCTCACCCCAACAGGCCATTCCCAGCACATTAGCTAGAATGATCCTGTAATATAAATCATATCCCAGCTCTTATTACTTTGCTAAGACTCACAAATGCTTCCATACATTATTGAATATATTTGTTATTCTTATAATTTCTTAAATATTATGATATCTAACGTATCTGCTACTTCTATTTCTTACACTTTTTCTAATCACATCCCTTTGCTATTTGTTGGACAAACATGCTGTTTGTGGGGAACGCGTATGTTCCCAACATAGGACATTTGCTCTATTTATTCTTTCTGCCCAGAGTACAAATCTAATTACTATGCATTTGACCAAATTTCTTAGTCTGTCCAATATTTTATTTTCAAATGTCCTCTTCTCAATGAGACCTTTCCAGAGCACCCTATGTTATACTGTGACCTGATCCCACTCTCATGCCTGACTAGGATGTAAACTTCTTAAAGATGAGACTTTTTTTTTCCCACAGATTTATTTCAAATGCTTTGAAAAGTGGATGGCCTGCAGTAGATGATAATTTATGAGTGAATGACCTCAAAAATCTATCCACCATGTCTCTACTATACTTTTATAGTTTTCATATCTATCTGTGTTGCGTTCCAAGTGATTTCCAAAACTGTATACCGAGAGACTAATTCTCTCTTCCCCTGGATCTGATCTGCTACTTAGATCAGCAATCCTCTACCTGGGCACCAGAGACCAGTTTCATGGAAGACAATTTTTCCATGGACTGGAGTTTGGAGATGATTCAAGCACATTACATTTATTGTGCACTTCATATGTATTATTATTAGATTATAATACATAGTGAAATAATTATATAACTCACCATAGTGTAGTGAGGTTCCATCTGGGGGTGATGAGAAAGAGTGATAGGCCATCAGGCATGAGATTCTCATAAGGAGCAGGGAACCTAGATCCCTGCATGCACAGTTCATGATAGGGTTCCTGCTCCAGTGAGAATCTAATGCCATTACTGATCTGACAGGATTCAGAGCTCAGGCGGTACTGTGATGGGGAGCAGCTGTAAATAGAAATGACGTTTTGCCTGCTCACCTTCTGCTCACCTCCTGCTGTGTGGCACAGTTCCTAACAGGCCTCAAACTGGACCAGTACAGAGGCTTGGGGACCTCTGGCTTAGTAAAGATTTTTAAAATATTAATGACTTTTACTTGCAATATTTACTTTCTGTTTCTTCATAGTTTGTTGTTTTTGACTTTTGGTTTCTATTTCCGCTTTTTCATGTAAAAATGTACTTATTTTAATTCATCTTTCAAGCTGTTTTATCATATTAGTTCTTCATGTGAGAATTCTTCTGTCTCTTCTAAAAAAGTGTTTCTTATCTGTGCTATGCTTTGTTACGTGATTAGGAATTTTTGGCTGTGAGCTCATCTTCAGAGGGGTTGTTTTCTACAGAAGAACGATGGTTTCTATATTCTAGAGGCATTTTTATCACTCCTATATGATTATGTTTATGTCCTACTGCCAGGACTCTGTGTTTCTTCCATTTCTCAACGTATTTTAAGTTAATTTATCTGCTTGTAATAACTGCAACTGCATTACACATCCAAGCTTTAAGCAAACATGAGTGTTTCACTTGGGCCATGCATGACCTTAGATCCCTTTTTGCCTTTAAAACACTAGCTCTTTGCACCTCGGGCTTTGCCAAGTTTCACTAGCACTGTAACCTTAAAGATTCAGTCTCTGCTAATTCTCTTACTTTCTGTATTAGACCATTTTCATGCTGCTGATAAAGGCATACCTGAGACTGGGAAGAAAAATAGGTTTATGGACTAACAGTTCCATGTGGGTGGGGAAGCCTCACATTCATGGCAGAAGGTGAAAGGCATTTGTCACGTGGAGGCAGACAAGAGAAGAGAGGGAGCCAAGTGAAAGGGGTTTCCGCTTGTAAAACCATCAGATCTTGTGAGACTTATTCACTACCATGCAAACAGTATTTGGGAAACTGCCTCCATAATTCAGTTATCTCCTAGTGTGTCCCTCCCAAAACACAAGGGAATTATGGGAGCTATAATTCAAGATGAGATTTGGGTGGGGACACAGCCAAGCCATATCACTTTCCATTTTTCCAGTCCTTTCTCTCCCTTGTACCTGATCATTTTTTCTTGGTTTCACAATTGGCTAGGTATGTTTCAAGTACATTTTATTTTATTAAATACATATTTGTGTTTGAAGCTTGAGGAGAAATTTTCTTCATTAAAAGTATGCAAATATTATCTTATGGTGAGTCACACCTTTCTGTTCAGCTACACTTTTTAGCCCACACTATGTATTCTTGGCATGATATACTGCAATTACACAAACCTCTTCTCATTTTCCAAAACACCATGAATATTCTTGCCCTTCTAACTTTGCCTAAGCACTTTGCTCTGCCTGTAATTGATTCCTTTAATTACCTATCCAAAATTCTTCTGGAAAAACTTATAAGTATCATTAAATATCCGGAGTCTTTTCTATACAACAATCACAGAATAGTCTATGTAGAATTGCCCTGTAGGTGGCATTTATGAGTCTACTTTCTGAAGCAGACTAGCCACCTACTATAAACAGAAGAAAAATATTTTACTTTGCTCCATAACTGCTTATTGAAGCTAATAAATAATAAATAAAAGTATAAACATGTAATTTAAAATGTAAATCAATATTTGGAAGCGATATTAGAAAAGCTTCTCTTCCTTCTGATTTTAACTACTGTGGGATATAAGGTGCTTTCATGAAAAACATGTTCTTTTGTGTGTCTAGATGTTACTATGTTTACCTATCTCTTCTGTATAAATTACAAGCATTAATTAATTCTCAAATATGAACTAACTCAACAATAAAATAAAAGGTAACATTTCTATCTCTCTTCATAACTAAAAAAAAAAGACATACTTAGTGGATATTCTACCTCTATACTTTTCATTTATTATTCAAAAACATGTAAATGGAAACATAATTCTAACTTTAACATCTGCTTCTTGTATTCCTATATTAGCAAAATAAAATTAAATAGATACTTTTACATATTATAAAAGGCTTAAATTTGTTTAAAATTGGTAATCTATATGCCATGTCTCTATATTGATTGAAAATTTGTTCTAATTCTATAAATTTAAATAACCTTACTACATGCTTACTACATGCTTAAATAACCTTACTAAATGCTTACTACATAACTAATTCTATAAATTCAAATTTATAGATTTAGAACAGATTTTCTCTCAATATAGAGACATGGCATAAGGGTTACCAATTTCAACTGAATATAACAGGAAAAAATCAAATTCTTTATTTTATATATAAGGATGTTAGCAACTCTTTCCAATGATAAATTTGTTTCATGGAAAATTTTAACATCAATATAAACTAATCTCTTATTCCAGATGAATAATACAATATTACACCTTGGTACATTATGTTTTAAGAATTATTCTTAGGCTACCCCTGTAAATAATGGACATTTAATTTCTCATAGTAAACCCAGAGTGCATTCAAAGGTAAGACTTCTGATTGGTTTAGACATACATCAATGCATAATGTCATATACATAATAAAGATTGACATACGAGCTAATGATGATGAAATAGGGTTATATCTACTGTGCAACCAGGCATTCATGTAGAGTAACATCAACTTAAATATTGATACATGGACAATTTAATTTTTTAGTTTATGTGAAATGGCTAATCTTCATTTTCTTGCCAATTAAAAATCATCTTAGTCAAATCACTATACACATATTTATATGTGTTTATCATACATAGTCAAATTACTATATTTATGTGTGCATACATATACATATACAGGTAAATTACTTCATCAAATGCATATAAAATCAAATATATAATTGGGATACATAATTTTGGAAAGGCAGAGAAACAAATGTGTCCTCCTTCCAAAGAGGTTCTCAGGCTTATCCCTACCGTATAAGAGATGAGATGTTAGATTAAGCCCATCTCTTAGCACTAGTGCAAGACTTTCTCTCAAAAGCACAAGATCACAACCTACAGATAAGTGTCTTAGAGGATGGGGCAAGACCAGAAAGCTGTAAATGTTGGGAAGACTCTGGACTGCAGAGATGTTTGGAGATGTGAGAAAAGTAGACACATAAGCCAGATTGAAGACCACTGTTTTTTCTATGCAAGAGGCCAAGAAAATAATTGAATTGATATACAGCGAGTAATCCATAGGTTCCTGGAAAGAAATTTAAGCAAAATTACATATATTGAAACCATTTTTACCATAAGTGAATTGGTGTAAACAAGAATTCAGTTCCTACAGCATATTTCTGATCACAGGAACATCAATAAACTTTTAACTAAAAACGCAAATCACTTCTAATATGAAATACTGAAATAATTGTGAGCTCTACATACATTTAAAAAAGATGAGTAACAACAAGAGAAAATTATTTCCCCTATATTTGGGGACTCAGTGAGTAATAGCAGTCATAGTGGTGGTTAGTTAAATCAAGGAATAAATATTTACAAAATGAAAATTGTAAGAAGCACCTCCTCCTATCAGGAAGTCCAAAAAGGATAACAAATATGGCCAGTTCAGAGTGCTTTCCTATGGCATTGTTTATGCATTTATATTATTATTGTATATTTTATGGATTTTTAATTTTACAATTATTTGTATCATTCATTTATTGATTTTTCCACCCGCTTATTACAATTCAGGGTTGCACGTGGCTTAAGGCCATCTCAGCAGCTCAGGGTGCAAAATAGAAACCAAATGTGGACAGGATACCATTCCACTGCAGGGCACACTCACTTCCACATCCACATTCATTCAGACTGGGACAATTTAGACATGCTAATTATCTTAATGTGTATGTCTTTGGAATGTGAGATAAAACTGGGAGAAAACCCATACCTACATGGGGAGAATGTGTAAACTCTACCCAGGTAGTGCCCTGGGTGGAAATTCTTTTTGTATTTCTCATTAATGTTATAACAAGATGCCATTGAATGAAACAATGTTATTTGAAGACTTGCTGTGAATCAGAGTTAACAGAAGTGAAAGCACTGTGAAAGAAATGATATACAATATGTATGTAATAATAAAGGGATTTGTTTTTTATTTATGAGGGCAATAAAAGTGAAAGCAAATAGCATAACAGTAGAGAGGGACTTTCAAACAATGAGGAGGGGAATTTAATAATTAGAATTCTACCAAACCATTATTTTTTTAAAGTTAAACCAGTACAAATAAAAACTTCTAAATATATAATAAGATGGTAGAAATAAAAATAATGGTGTTACCATACCACATATGAAAGATTTGGATCTTCTTATTAAAAGACAGAAATATTACACTAAATGAAAAAACAAAATGCTTTTCTGTACTGTTACAAAGAAAACACTCAAAATGCGGTAGTAAAAAATGTTAAAAATGAGATGATACTTATAAATTCTTAGTTCCCATTATGTCTTTCTTTGTAACATATTTGATAAATAATACTAGCAGAAAAAATTGTTGAGTAAGTCTTAATACTTAATTGACACCATGAAATATTGCCTCCATACAAAAGAATGGTAGAAGTGCTATGTCACTGGCTTTATAAATGTTCCCTAAGTATTTTTAGTAAGTAAAAAAAAATTTCAAGAAGTGTTCATATTTGATCCCATTTTATGTGTAAAAGTGTTGAAAAAATCCCATATACATTTACATGTTACTGTGGACAGCATATGAAATACATAACCCAAGATATCAATGTAGATTATATAGAGAAGACATTAGTTAACTACTGAAGAAAGACAAAAACACTAACAATTAAAAAAATTAAAATTCTGTCTAAAAAACTTGGTAAATGACTAGCTAAACTACTTGAAAGAAATGTAATTACAGTGAAGAAAAATGTAGAAAATTTTAGCAGAGAAATCATGTAAAACAGCAATCAATGGAATTTTAGAATGGAAAAATAAAAGAACAAAATATAAAGTGGATGAACTTAACAGCAGAATAAAATTAATTGCTGTCTTTTAATTGAAACATTTAATTCATTAATATTTCATGTATTTATTACAATGGATACACTAAGATTTAATTATTTGTTTTCTCTTTGGCTTCTTTGTTGTTGTCATCCTTCACAAGTTTATCAGCATTTTCAAATAACCAACTTCTGGCTTTGCTAACTTTTTTCTGTTGTTTCCTATTGCATCCATTTTTGTCTTT
>CAUYQU010091633.1:0-25556 GCA_963574635.1 Cheracebus regulus
TTAGTTTTTCTTTGGCGGACGCCCATTCCCCACAGAGCTGGACCTTCCTGGGTTCAGCTGTGCTTGCTGTGAAACTCTCAGTCCTCAGCGCTTCCAATTGCTGTTCTCCTTGTGGGGATGGGACCAGCCGAGCCCGATTAAAAGGGCACCCAGTCCCGTATACTCCGCACCGAGAAGCACCGCACCAGGGCACCGGCAAAACAGCCGTGCCAGCCAAAAGAGTCACGCTGGCGACCCATGGCGCTCTTCCGCCAGGAATCTCCCAGTCTGTGGGCAACAAAAATTCATCTGAAAGTGCGGCATCCACTCGCTCTCTGTGCTTTCCCTGGGAGCTACAATCCTGAGCTGTTGCTAATCGGCCATCTTGGATCTCTCTGTGTAGTGTTTTTTTTTAACCATCCTTTTCTTCTCGTCTCACAGCTATCTTTCAATTCCCTTAAGGTGTGTATACACACATATATAATCAGTTTGTCAGTGTCAATCATCAAGAATCAGTTCATCAACTGGCCAACAAGTGGTAGGAAACTGTTGCTCTTACCTCTTATGTTTAGGTAACAATTTATGTTTGTCTTCCCTGGGGGATTCATAATTCAGCAAAGTTGTCAAGCTTCAAAGGCCTAAATTGAATTTGTGTTTATTTTTTATCCTATCTAGACTAATTTGCTGATTTTTAGTTGTATATTGGCAGTAATATTTTTTATTAAGTATAATCTGTATGGACCTTGTGTTCCACTTAACTGTTACCCATTTCAGTTTTTAGATGACAGTTGGTTATTGTATGTGTATCTTTATTATTCTGTCAAAATGAAGGCATTGGCTAGGTGCAGTGGCTCATGTGTAATCCCAGCACTTTGGGAGGCCAAGGCAGGCAGATCCCTTGAGGCCAGGAGTTCGAGACCAGCCTGGCCAAAATTTTGAAACCCCATCTGTACTAAAAATACAAAAATTAGCTGGGCAAGGTGGCCCATGCCTGTAGTCCTCGCTACTCAGGAGGCTGAGGCATGAGAATCGCTTGAACCCGGGAGGTAGAGTTTGCAGTCACCTGAGATAGTGCCACTGCACTTCAGCCTGGGTGACAGCAAAACTCCATCTTTAAATAAATAAATAAATAAAGGCATGGACTACAACCTATGGACTATTACTAGATCAAATTAATTTTTCAACTTTCAAATATACCCACTTTATATAATTTCTGACCCTGCCTTGAAAATTCCCTAAGGGAGGAAGTATATGGACCTAAGAAAGGAGTAGGTAAAGGTGCAGAGTGGTACCTTTCCTTGTGTGCTAAGTCTTCCTTCACTCACTCCCTTGTAATGCTGATCACTCTATTGTTACCTTGTAAGCCTCTGAAGTTCTCCATACTCACGTCCTGGTGGTGAAGGCAGTTAATTGAGCCTGCAGAGAGCCAGTCCGTGAAAATTATCTTAGGCTTCACCTTTGCCCACCTCTGAGTTTATTGGTTGAAATGTTGAATGAAATTTAGTGATGGAAGCAGAATGTGAATGAATATCTCCCCAAATAGAATTTTAAAATAAGCAGGCCTCTCCACTTACTAGGACCCCTCCCCCAGAGCTCCCTCCAGTGTGACTCCTTTCTGCAGCCAGGCGCTGAGCACCATCATGCTGTTTCCTGTGCCTCATCTTCATTTTCTTGTCCAATTCTGAAGCTTTCAGGGCTGTCTCCCTTTTCCTGCATGTTTATCTGTTCCATTTGTATTCTCTCAGAGTTAAACTTATGTGAAGGTGATCTTGAGATCTGAGTTGACTACACATTTAGGAGCCAAAAGTGTGATATGGCAGCTATAAAAGTTCTGAAGAAGTATACCATGCTTGGGTTTTATATGGCTGACCTTGCTGTGCATAAATTACTAATGCTACATGGCCCACCTCCCAACTAAATTATGACTTTAGAGGAGGTCTGACAGTCAAAGTGGGCTTGTATTAGGCAAGCACATGTGCCCAAAATAATCAAGAGAAATGTTATAGTAACTGGCAACTTCTGAAGGGTTCTTTTCTGTTTATTTCCTAATTCCTCGAAATCATTCCACATCTTGAATCTTCACACATTTTCAGCCTTTCCACGCATGCACTAGATACCTTCTCTCCTGTTACTCAAGATCTCACACTAGAAATTCTCATTTCTCTTTCCTACACTATCAATTTTTTCCTCTTAACAATTTTCATCAATATACAAATAGGCTATTGTATCTCCCATATTTTAAAACCCTCTCTTGATCTCACTTCTCCCTCCAAACATTGCCCTAATTTTCTCCTTCTCCTTACAAGAGAGCTCCTTAGAATATGTATATTTCAATTCTAAGAGTAGGGGGGAAAAGAAGAATATATACACTGTTTCCAAATTCTTTAGAACCCACTTCAATCAGGTTTCACCCTCACCACCTCACTGAAGCTACTTTTTTCAAGGTCTCTAATGATCTCTCTACATTCTTAATCCAATGGTTATTTCACAGTTTTCACTTTACAAGCCCCATCACCAGCATTTAACACAGTTGTTCACTTGAAATATTTGCTTCTTTTAGCTATTTTTCATCCTAGTCTTCTTCTCAATCTCTTTTGCTAATTTCTTCTTATCTCTCTGGTGTCTAAACGTTGGAGAGCCCAGGGTTCAGACCTTGGTCCTCTCTTATCTATGTCCACTCCCTCCTGTGGTAATATCAGCTGCACTCACTTCCTTAAATTCAATTTTTCAATTATAGGTGAAAGGTTCTTACCTTTATATTTCCAGCCCTTACCTCTACTTTGAACTTCAGACCTGTGCATCTATTGCCTACATATCTCAAATTTATCACAGCTGAATGAGCTTCTAATATCCCTCTGCACCAGCTGCGCCTGTAGTCTTCTCTTTCTTAGGTAATGGCAACAGCATACCTCTCACTGCATAGGCCAACAACCTTGGTGTCATTCTGATGTTTTTCTTCTCCTACACCTTTGATTGGGTCTACCAGCAAATGCTATCAATTCTACCTTGAAAATATATATCCTAAATATGATTATCCCCACTGCCATGCCCTAGTCCAAGTCATCATCATTTCTTGCCTGGATTACTGCATCATTTTTAATTTACTTTTTTTATTTGTATAAATTTAAGGGTTACAAGTGCAATTTTGCTACATGAATGTATTGCATAGTGGTAAAGTCTGGCCTTTTAGTGTATCCATCACCCAAATAATGTACATCATACCCATTAACTAATTCCTCATCATCCACCCCCCACAGCCCTCCACTCTCCTAAGTCTCCATGTCTATCATTTCATACTTTATGTCCATGTGTACACATTATTTAGCTCGTACTTGTGAGAACATGCAACATTTGTCTTTCTTTGTCTGCCTTGACTTAAGATAATTGTCTTCAGTTCCATCCATATTGCAACAAAGGGTATTATTTCATTCTTTTAAAATAGCTGGATAGTATTCCATTGTATATAGATAGCACATTTTCTTTATCCAATCATCTGTTGATAGACACTTAGGTTGATTCCATATCTTTGCTATTGTGAATAGTGCTGCAATAAACATGTGAGTGCAGGTATCTTTTGACGGAATGATTTCTTTTCTTTTGTGTAGATACTCAGGAGTGGGATTGCTGGATTGAATACTTCTATTTTTAGTTTTTCGATAAATCTCCATGCTGTTTTCCATAGAGGTTGTAATAATTTGCATTTCTACCAACAGTGTCTAAGTGTTCCCTTTTCTCCCCATCCTCACCAACACCTGTTATTTTTTGTCTTTTTTTTTTTTTTTTTTTTTTTTTTTTAGTTAGAGTCTTGCTCTGTCGCCCAGGCTGGCTGGAGTGCAGGGGCATGATCTCAGCTCACTGTAACCTTCACCTCCCTGGTTCAAGCGATTCTCCTGCCTCAGCCTCCTGAGTAGCTGGGATTACAAGTGTGCACCACCATACCTGGCTAATTTTTGCATTTTTAGTAAAGACGGGATTTCACCATGGTGGTCAGGGATGGTCTTGAACTCCTGACCTCGTGATCCACTTGCCTCAGTTTCCCAAAGTGCTGGGATTACAGGCATGAGCCACCGCACCCAGCCTATTTTTTTGTCTTTATTAATAGCTATTCTGATTGGTGCAAGATGATATCTCATTGTGGTTTTAATTTGCATGTCTCTAATGATGAGTGATATTGAGCATTTTAAATATGTTATTAGCCATATTAACAGAATAACATATTAGACTAATATGTTATTAGTCATATTGTATGTCTTCTTTTGAAAAATGTCTTTTCATGTCCTTTGTCCACTTTTTAATAAGGCTATTTGGTTTGTTGTCATTGTTGTTGAATTGTTTGAGTACCTTGTAAATTCTGGATTTTCATCCTTTGTTGGATGCCTAATTTGAAAATATTTTATCTCATTCTGCAGGTTGTATGTTCATTCTGTTGATTATTTCTTTTGCTGTGGAAAAGTTTTTTGTTTAAGTTCTGTTTGTCTATTTTTTGTTTTGTTGCTTGTGCTTTTGCAATCTTAGTCATGTTATTTGCCTAGATCAAAGTCTAGAAGAATTTTCCCTAGGTTTTCTTCTAGTATTCTTATAGTTTTAGGCCTTATATAAGTCTTTGAGCCATCTAGATGACTTTTTTATATAGTTAGAGACAGCAATCCAATTTCATTCTTCTGTATACAGCAATCCAATTTTTTCAGCACCATTTTTTGAAAAGGGTGTCCTTTCCCCAGTGTATTCTCTTGTCAAACTTTGTCAAAGATCACTTGGCTCTATATATATGGCTTTATTTTTGGGTTCTACTTGTTCCATTGATCTGTGTGTCTATTTTTATACCAGTACCATGCTGTTTTGGTTACTGTAGCTTTGCAGTATAAGTTGAAGTCAGGTAATGTGAACCTCTAGCTTTGTTGTTTTTGGTCAGGATTGCTCTGGCTATTTGGGCTCTTTTTTTATTCAATATGAATTTTAGTTTTTTTTAATTTTATGAAAAATGATAGTATTTTTATTGGAATTGCATTAAATCTGTATTGCTTTGGGCAGTATGCTTATTTTAATGATATTAATTTTTCCAGTTCATGAATATGGGATGTTTTTCCATTTGTTTATGTCATCTAAACTTTCTTTTCTCAATGTTTTGTAGGTTTTTTGATAGAGCTATTTTATCTCCTTGGTTAAATATATTCCTAGGGTAGTTTTTTTGCTGTATTTGTTTTGTTTTAACTATTGCAAAATGCATTGCCTTCTTGATTTAGTTATCAGCTTGAGCATTACTGGCATATAGAAGTGCTACTAATTTTTGTAAGTCGATTTTGTATCATAAAACTTTAGTGAATTTATTTATAAAATCTAAGAGTTTTTTGGTAGAGTCTTCGGGTTTTTCTAGAAATAAGATTATATCATCAATGAACAGGAATAATTTGACCTCCTCTTTTCTAATTTGTATGACTTTTTTTTTTTCTCTTGCCTTATTTCTCTGGCTAAAACCTTGAGTAGTACTATGCTGAATAGGAATGGTGAAAGTGGGCATTATTGTCTTGTTCCAGCTCTTAGAGGGAATGGATTCAACTTTTCCCCATTCAGTACGATGTTGGCTGTGGGTTTGTCATATATGGCCTTTATTATTTTCAGGTATGTTCCTTCTATGCTTAGTTTGAGGGTTTTTATCATGAAGGAATTTCAGCAAATGCTTTTTCTGCATTGGTTGGGATGATCATGTATGGTTTTTGTCCTTCTCTTTATGTGATGAGTCACATTTATTGATTTGCATATGTTGAACCAACTTTGCCTCCCTAGTATAAAAGCACTTGATCATGGTATATTATCTTTTTGATATGCTTTTGGATTTGGTTTGCTAGTATTTTGTTGGGGATTTTTGCATCTATATTTATCAGGGATATTGGTCTGTAGTTTTATTTTTTTTCTTGTGATCTTGTCTGATTTTGGTATTTGGGTGGTACTGGCCTCATGGAATGAGTTAGGAAGAATTTCCAGCCAGGCTCTGTGGCTCACACCTGTAATACCAGCACTTTGGTAGGCTGAGGCAGGCAGATCACCTGAGGTTGGAGTTCGAGACCACCCTATCAACATGGATAAACCCCGTCTCTACTAAAAATGCAAAATTAGCCAGGTGTGGTGGTGCATGCCTGTAATCCCAGCTATTCAGGAGGCTGAGGCAAGAGAATTGCTTGAACCCAAGAGGCAGAGTTTGCAGTGAGCCGAGATTGTGCCATTGTACTCTAGTCTGGACAACAAGAGTGAAACTCCATCTAAAAATAATAATAATAATAATTTCCTCCTCTATTTTTTTAAAACCAAAAGCAAGTGGGAATAGCTATATTTACATGAGATAAAACAGACTTTAGGGCCAGGTGCAGGGGCTCACACCTGTAATCCCAGCACTTTGGGAGGCTATGGTGGGTGGATTACTCGAGGTCAGGGGTTCAAGAACAGCCTGGCCAACATGGTGAAACCCTGTCTCTACTAAAAATACAAAAATTAGCTGGGCATGGTGGAAGGTGCTTGTAATCCCAGATACTCAGGAGGCTGAGGCAGGAGAATCACTTAAACCCAGGAGGTGGAGGTTTCAGTGAGCTGAGATCATACCACTGCACTCCAGCCTGGGCAACAGAGCAACATTCTATCTGAAAACACACACACACACTTTAAATCAAAAACAGTTAAAAACACACACACAGAAGGTGATTATATAATGATAAAGGAATCAATTCAAGAAGAGGATATAACAATCTTAAATATATATGCATCCAACACCAAAGCACCCAGGGTCACAAAACAAATATTAGTAGACCTACAGAAAGAGATAGCAGTACAGTAGTGGGGGACTTTAATACCTTAGTTATAGCACTAGACTGGTCGAGACTGAAAAATAACAAAAAAAATTGAACTTAATTGTTCTTTCAACCAAATGAACTTAGAATTTTATAGACGAATCTATACACCAACTGTAGAATATATGTTTTTATCAGCACATGGAACATTCACAAAGGCAGACCATATCTTAGGCCACAAAACAAGTCTCAACAAATTTTTAAAAATCTAAATCATATCAAGTATCTTCTCAAATTACAGCAGAATAAAACTAGAAATCAATAACAAGGAATTTTTGAAAATATACAAATACATGGACATTAAATGAAGAAATTAAGATGTAAATTTAAAACTTTTTTGAAATGAATTAAAACAGAAGCACAGCATACCAAAACCTCTGGGACACAGCAAAAACAACGCTGAGGGAATTTTATAGCATTAAATGCCTACATCAAAAAAACAGAAAGATAAAAAATTAACAACTTCATGTTGCATCTCAAGAAACCAGAAAAACAAGAACAAACCAAACCCAAACTTGCCAGTAGAAAAGAAATGACAAAGAGCAGAGATGAACTAAATGAAATAGAGACACTCAAGTTATTCCCCAATAAGCCTTACTCTATCTCAGCGTTCACTTATTGGAAGACTCAGACTGACACCAAGTTAGTCTGTAGATTAAATGAGATATCTGGCAGAGTGCCCACCCAAGAATTAAATTTTGTAAAGTTCATTTTGCCATCTTCCTACCGACAAAATAATAAGAAATGTAAATAAACAGTGGATGATCTGAGACACTACCTAGATTTAGGTATCAGGTCCAGATTGTACACATTAACATAGAATTAGTTAGCTTTCCATGCCAGCACACATCAGAAGCGCTCAGGGAATATGTTGTAAGGGACATAGATTTCTAACCCTGTCAGTAAAATTGAAATGCCAAAATATCATTATATCTCCTTCTGGTAATTTGATTGACTAATTTGATGTTGAATTCTGGTATACTGACAAGCATTAGCATTAGCCAATACTGGGATGATTTCCAGTGCTTGAGGCAGGAATGCCTTATTCCTGATTTAACAGTAATGGGACCAGTGCATAAACACTCATTAAGGGGTAATGCAGCATTTAATCAATGAGGGGAGCTTTCCCCTGAGAGTGCATAGAGGAGATAGCGCAGAGCGCAGAGGAGCGTAAGAATCTAGAAGTGACCTGATATTCTGTGCCAAAGCCACATGGGATTTATTGGACCCCAGCTCATTCTGGCTCCCAGCAGTGTTGGCAAATTGAAGGCCTGCAGAAGGCATCTTTGGTTTAACCAGCTGGAACTGTTTTGCTCTTTCCGATTTCCACAGAGGATGAGAGGAGTGGGCAGAAATCAATCGAATTTGTTTTGTGGTAAGAGTTTCTACCAGGAAATGACTGCTTTGGGTTCCCACCAGCTTCAGTAGGAGGGTTAATTAAACCATTATCTTGCTGACTGGTATTTAGTCAGTGGACGCCTTTTAATCCACAAGGTAGTTTCTAAAGTGTTCAGCTGAAAAACAAAGATGCTCTTTACCCTACTCTCCCTGGGGCCCCAACCAGGGTCATTAAGCATCAGCACCAACGAATACCAGGTCAGCTTCAGAGGAACTTGCATTAGCTGTGCCATTTCCTTGATTGGGAGTCATTGACTTTCTTCACCTCCTTTCCCGTAGCGCTGAGGCAGTTCCGTTGGTGATCGCTGACTCAGGAAACCCGGGAAGCTGCCTAGTGGTGACAGCAATGCCTCATTTTCCAGAAGCACAAGCCACAAATGGACATGTGCCATCTACTAGTTGTACTGCTGCTGATTTGTATTTATTACGTCTCAGAGTAGCAGGCTATGCAGAGCCCTCTAGGGTTTGACTCCACAAAAGTGGTGTTGATGTATCAAAGTTTCTTATCAGTATCAAACAGTATCATGTAAACTCATTGTTCCAAAAGGCCATTATGAAAAGAGGCAATAAAAACACAGTATGCTGGACGTGATATGCCTGATGCCTCTTGCTTTGCAAGAAAAGTCTAGATGGTGGGGTCCCTAGTAGACACAGAGGTTCTGACCAGGGTTTTTAATAGCTAATTGTATAAATAATTAAGTGAACAAGAGTAGAGAGTATCTTAGTGTATTCACTTCCTGCTGCCACTGTAACAAATTATCACAAATTTAGTGTCTTAAAGCAATACAAATTAACATACAGTTCTAGAAGTCAGAAATCTGACTGGGTCTTACCGGCTAAAAGGTGTCAGCATGGCTGTGTTGCTTCTGGGGTGTTAGAAATAGAGCTCAGAGTTGTAAGAAAAAACAAACACTTAGACAAAGGATTTCTCAGCAAAGCGAATTTACTTCTGTGCAGAGGGGTGCCTCCTATATTGCTAGTTGCTATGAGGGCACACAGAACAAAGGAGGGTGAAAGTTTTTATTCCTGACACAAATCTTGCCTTTGTGCCCTTTTCCCATTGGCTGGGGTCAGACTGCATAATCTAAGCTAGACTTGATTGGCTAAACATTTAAACTTTTCCTTAAATAAGATGGGCATATAAGAGAGAGGGGGGATGGAGGAAGAGGTCGTCAGCAGCAAGCTAGAGAGCTAGTCTTTTCTTAAATAAGGAAAGGAACCTGAGCTGGTCCTGATAATGCCACTGGTGCTGTGGCTTGCCTGGGCACGTAGTAAAAGCAGAAAGAAGGAAAGGAGAAGAAAGGGTGGTAGGGCACTGGGAATTAAAGGATCAGGCTGTTTGAAGAGAAACTTTGCCATATCTCACATGGGGGTTCTGGGGGGCATCTGTTTCCTTGCCTTTTCCAGCTTCTAGAGGCTTCCCACATTCTTTGGCCTATGACCCCCTGTCAGCAATCCTATCACTCCAACCTCTGCTGCTGTAGTCACATCTTCCCTGACTCTCCTGCCTCCTTCCTTCCCTCCTAAGGACCCTTGTGATAATATTGGGCCCACCAGATAATCCAAAATAATCTCTTCTAATGCAAATCTCTTAATTTAATCAATCTACAAAGTCCCTTCTGCCATATAAGGAACCACAGTCCCAGATCCCAGGGAAAGACAGATGGACAGCTGTGGAAGGCCATCGTTCTGCCTACCACACTCATTAAGGTAATTGCTGTTCTTCCTTCTCAATGTTGGAGTTGTTTCAAGTTCCTTTTGCCATGGGAAGACAAAATAGCAATGTAGATATGGTCCCTCAGAGACACAGAATCTCATCTTCCATTGTCAAATGCAGTTTCAATTACTCAAGCAACGGTTGTTTTAAAGTACCATAAAAGATAATGGCACCTCCTGGCTGAACAGATGGCCTCTCAGCACAGTTCCGAGTTAGAAGTGGTAACAGTTTCATGGCTGGGAAGTGGGTGGGGCAGGAGGTGGGGCTGTTGGAAGGTTAAGATGGTCTCTGAATTGAATCTTCTGCCCTAATGTCCCCTGAGTTTCTGGGTTATCTGGAAAACCCTCCTAGGGGAAGTCAAAAGTCTCAAAAAGCAAGAACACCCTCTTCTTTAACTGCCGTCACCACCCTGAAAAGTTTAGACGTGACAAAATGAAAAGAGCACAAGCTTTGAAGTCAGAGAGACAGAAGTTCCAATCTCTGTGTGACCTGGAGCGTGTTTCTTAATCTCTCTGGGCCTTATGGTCCTCACCTGTAAAATGAAAATAATATCTACCTCTTAGGGCTGATGTAAATATCAGAACAATGTATGTAAAGCTCAAAGGATGCTGTAGGGCTTATAGCAGGCACTCAAAAATAGTAAGTGCTGTTATTACAGTAATATAGTAGTCATGGTCATCGTCATCATTGTTGGGGTCTGTTGTTACAACAGGAAGTAGAGACTGGAGTCAAAAGTCTTCCAGGAAAATTTTATCTGGTTGGTATTTCTCACATTAGTACCACCACTAGACATTTGACCAAAGCAGGTGAGAAAACTTGAGGGCAGGAATGGTAAACAAAAATGACCCTCTCTCTCTACACTTCCACCCCAGATTTCCTGTGCCCTCCCTATTCAAACACCCCTCTGGAAGAAGTCTTGATAGTACCTTTGTAAGCTGTAAGGAAAAGAATTGAACACAGTAATATCCTCAGCCTTGAAGATGTTCAGATTTACCCAGTGGGAAACAGTTGCCTTCTTCAAATTATTTGCTGAATTAATCTAATTTTATACCCTTCCATCAAATTTTCAGGTTTAAAGAGTTCCCACCTACTCCTTCAGTGTTGAGAACTAGTTGATATAGAATCATACTGGTGGAGCTCAAAATATCACTGGCAATGCTGATGGGAGATCATGACTTTAGATCTACAGCCACATTGGCTTACCTTCAACCCAGCCCACTCAGTTCCTGGTGTAGCTAGACAAGTCAAAGACTCCCCTAAAGAGTGGGCCCTTTAGTCGGGCCAACAAATAGATTAGAGTAGAATGTCTGCCTCCTGAGTTAACCTGCTCCAAAATAAGCACAAGGAAGCTAACTGACCTTACTTAGTTCCTTCCATTAAATTTACCAACCAGAAACTCCTCTTCCTCCCAAGGACAAGAATGGGTGGAGGTGACGAAATAGGCTAAGAAAGTTACTGTGGCAGGATTCATTTTCTCTGCATCAAAACCCAATTCCTGGATCACTCACGATGTGGGAAGCCAGCTACCATGTCTTGAGACTCTCAAGCAACCCTATGGAAAGGTCCTTGTGGTTAGGAATTGCAGCCTCCCGCTAACAACCAGCACTAGCTTGCCAGGCATATGTATGAGCTGCTTTGGAAGCAGACCCTAGCCCCAGCCAAGACTTCAAATGGCAGAGCCTATTGTGAAGGATGGGGTTTGTCAGGCAGATCAGATCTGCATTTGACAAGCAGCAAATCAATGAAGTAGACATCTGCAAAGCTGAAAGTGGAGGGAGAAGATGCAATTGATGTGTGGGGCAAAAATAAAGGAGGTGTCTATTAAAAAATAGAACCTGCTACTTGAACCCAGAACTCTGTTCTACATACAAAGACACATTCTCAGTTAGAAAACTACAATTTGGTTCCAGGATACTTTAACAACTAGAGTTTAGTTATCTTTTTTCTTTTTATTTTGAGATGGAATTTTGCTCTTATTGCCCAGGCTGGAGTGCAATGGTGCAATCTCTGCTCACTGCAGCTGCCACCTCCTGGGTTCAAGCAATTCTCCTACCTCAGCCTCCCAAGTAGCTGGGATTACAGGCATGTGCCACCATGCCCGGCTAATTTTGTATTTTTAGTGGAGATGGGGTTTCTCCATGTTGGTCAGGCTGGTCTCAAACTCCTGATCTCAGGTGATCCACCCACCTCAGCCTCCCAAAGTGCTGGGATTACAGGCATGAGCCACAAAGCCCAGCTATAGTTTTATTCTTTTATTTTCTCTTCCGGCATTCATTTATACGTCTGTATACAAGTACACTGCTTTTGTTCTGGTTTTTTTTTTTTTTTTTAATTGTTTTTACTAAATGGCCAGTGGTATGTTTTGATTGGCATCAAATGGAAATGGGGTGAGGGAAAACTGTTTTTGTTAAAATGCTCCTTTTCTCCATTAATGTAATTTAACTTTAATCTTTATGTACTTTATATTTTTAATGAAGAAAGGGAGGACTTTTTCTTTTTTTTTTTTTTGAGACAGAGTCTCATTCTGTTACCCAGGCTGGAGTGCAGTCATGCTATCTCTGCTCACTGCAACCTCCACCTCTTGGGTTCAAGCGATTCTCATGCCTTGGCCTCTCAAGTAGCTAAGACTACAGGTGTGCATCATTGTGCCCAGCTAATTTTTATATTTTTAGTAGAGAGATGGGATTTCACTATGTTGGCCAGGCTGGTCTTGAACTCCTGACCTCAAGTGACACACCTGCCTTGGCCACCCAAAGTGCTGGGATTACAAGTGTGAGCTGCCATGCCCAGCCTGATAGTGAGGAATTTAGAATAAGCTCTGGCTCCTATAGGAGCATAGTACCTTAAATTCTAAAGATGAAAACTCAAAGAGTAGAAATAATAGTAGTAAATTATGCTGATTCTTGTGATTTTGGTTTTTGTGTGTCAGTTGCTTGGGCAGTTAACCCATCATCTTCAAGAAAACTGATAGCAAATGTCCATATAATGTTGAAGGTCTAAATCCTGAAACAAACAAAAAAAACAGCAACACCAATAAACCAGACATCAAGAAAACTGCTGGGCCCAGTGGGATGGCTCATGCCTGTAATCCAGGCACTTCGGTAGGCCGAGACAGGACAACTGCTTGAGCTCAGGAGTTTGAGATCAGCCTGTGCTCCATGGCAAAACCTCAACTCTTAAAAAAAAATTAGCCTGGTGTGGTAGCATGCATCTGTAGTTCTAGCTACTGGAGAGGCTGAGGTGGGAGGATCGCTTGAGCCCAGGACGTCAAGGCTGTAGTCAGCCATGATTGCACCACTGCACTCTAGCCTGAGAGACAGAGCTAGATCCTGCAAGAAAGAAAGAAAAAAAAAAACAGAGAAAGAAAGAAAAAGAAAAGAAAAAGGAAGGAAGGAAAGAAGGAAGGAAGGAAGGAAAGAAAAAGAAAAGGAGAGAAGGAGGGAGGGAGGGGAAAGAAAGGAAGAGAAGGAAAGAAAGAAAAGGAGTAGGAGGGAGGAGGAGGAGAATAGGAGGAGGAAGACAGGGGAAGAAGAAGAAGAAGTAGAAGAAGAAGCTGCTGCCACAACTCTGAAGGCCTCCTAACATTGTAACTGAAGGAACCCTTTGTGAACCAGAGAAATGGACAAAGACAAAATAGAATATACAGAAAGGGAAGAAAACAAACAAGAGAAAAAGACATTAAGGAAATAGCTCCTAATTGATTATACGCTACATGCTAAACAAATGTTCTGAACATTATCTTTGGAAAATGATCTGACTTTGAACCATCCACAAAGTGCCATTGTTGTTCAGTAAGAATGTCATCCATTAGCTCAGATGGGAGGATGAGGCACTAAAGCTTTGATAGCTACAGATGGAGTTTATATATTACCACATCACCAACATACCAACAATGCTGTCAAGCAAACAAAAGGTGATTAGACTAGAAAACATCACCTAATGGCTTAAACGCATCTTCTCATCTTCCACACGCTTATACCAAAGAAGGAAGACAAACAACCAATCTTGGATGTCAAAAGTCTATCTTTTGAAACTTGGAAAAGTTTTGTTTCTTTATATAGAAGCATGCTGTGCTTCTTTAGCAGAAGCTACACTCTATTTCATCTAATTCCTCCAGAATTTGTATGCACAGCAAAGCAACTCAGGTATTGTGATTCAGAAAGATGCAATCACATTTTGTTTATGAATTCTCAAGTCTCTCAGCGTTAGGAATGACAGGCAGAGAGGTAATTTCCACCAGTTAGAGCTTTCAGTGCGCAAACCATTTCAGTAGTTGTGAGTGCAGTATTTATCTGCCTTTCCTCATAAAATCATATAAATGTAAATTTCATGGTTTTCTGTATTTCCCCTGTATCAAGTCAAGTAGTGCATATCAACTACTTGATGAGCTCCTCCCTTCATCAGAGAAAAAAACAAAACCCTTGCTCATTTCCCTAGGGAACCCTGGCTCACAGAGATAGGATATTTTTATATTTAGGCCTACAGTCTGGGGCGGCCCAGAGCAGTTCTGATCACATGCAGGGCTTCATAAAAACAACATGCAACCACTCTCAGATCTGAGCCAGCAGTCTGAAGAGACTTCAGGCTTCCCAGAGCACCTCTGTTAATTAAGAGGATGGGTTTTAGTACCTGACTTGGTCACCCAAGGAAGAAAGAATGTTGGAGAAGAAATGCCTTCTAGGACAGGACTCTTCTGGCACACGGTGGTACTGTACACACACACCCCTTCAGGAGATGAGACACTTGGGCCCTCCTGACTCCTTCAGGTGGTGCAGGGTTCTAGCCTCCCGGAGGGCCCCACCTTTCCAGCAGCCCCATGCCCCGTCTTCTGCGGGAGTAGGAGAAAGAGAACAATTTCCTCTCCCTCCCTTTCTCTTTCTTTCCACTTCCTCCTCTTTTTTTTTCTCTCTCTCTCTCTCTACACATGCGCGCGCGCGCGCACACACACACACACACACACACACACACACACACACACACCCCCCAGTTTGTGAATTAATCATGCTTGGAGACACTGATGGCCTCCTCCAGGCTATATGCATTTTGAGGGTCTGTAAAAGCTGGTTAAGAGGAGACACGATAGAAATGAACCAGAAATGTGGGAGCAGGAAATCAATTGACCTGCAATGGATAAGTTACAATTCACTTACATGTTTACACTGCTAAACATGGAAAGTGAAGTATCTGGGGTAATGAATGCCCCTATCCTGTCCATATAATTCTGTACCAACACTGGTATCATTTTGGCAGCACTCAGTGTTGGATTTTTATTCATGATGGTTTTCATCCCTAGTAATATGCACTGCTCTTATTCTGTCTTAGAGCTTCAAAAGAAAACATATTGAGACAAGCTTCTTCGTGACTGGTCATCTAACATGCTCTCCTTTATTTCTAAGGGAACAAAGTACATATTTTCTCCAATGCAACTGAAATTTCAACTCCTGCTATCTTCTTTTAGGGCATGGGGAGTCAGCGTTAGTCAAATACTAATGAGAGTCAAAAGAGCTAGAATTTGTTATATAATTTTCCATTTACAGAAATGCAAATGATATTTAAAATCAGAATAATTTCAGAACTAGTGCATTGCTTTGTTGAAAGAATCTGTTCAAAACCTCATAGTTCAAATCATACACAAATGCAAATTTACTGGCATACATGAGTATCTAACATGAAAATTTTAAAATGTTAAAACCTTCAGATTCCAGAGATAATATTTTATAAAATGCTCAACCTTCTTGGAATTGTCTTCAGTCAGGTCTGTGGTTCACATTCGTAAACTTACTCAGCTGGGATGGCATAGGTATTATTGTCTTGATTGGCCCAGAAAATATGAGCCCAGTATTCTTTGAGGATGTTTAGGGCTCATCTGCAGAATACTGTTTTTAAGATCTTATTTTGGTTGACTAACCACTAAAAAATAGAATTTGTGGAAAAGCTTCTTGTCAAAATCACATCAATTTCTCATTTTTTGTCCTACAGACCAAAAGTGTCATACAGATATAAATTTCCTAAGAAAATGCTTATAGTAGGCATTAGTTGGTTAAGATTTCAAACTCTGAGCTACCTCATCATTTTACAACATATGCTCAAAGTGGAAAATATGGCCATTACTTCTTCACATTTAGAAGTGATACTTTGAATTATGCAGAAGATAAACTGATGGCATTCCGTATGCACTGAGAGAGAATTCAAGGCCAGTCAACAGTTATTAAGTTGCCACTGAAGAACAAACATTGCCCCTGAGAAAGCAAAGAGATAATTCTCTGGTTGGGAGATACTGGCTGTGTTAGGCCATTCTTGCATTGTTAGAAATACCTGAGACTGGGAAATTTATAAAGAAAAGAGGTTTAATTGGCGCACAGTTCTGCAGGCTGTACAAGAAGTATGGCACTGGCATCTGCTCAGCTCCTGGGGAGGCCTTAAGGAGCTTTTTTACTCATGGTGGAAGGTAAAGTAGGAGCAGGCATCTCACAGGGCAAAGCAGAAGCAAGAGAGAGCAAGTGGGGTTGGGGGAGGTGCCACACACACTTAACCAGATCTCACGAGAACTCACTCGCTACTGCAAGGACAGCACCAAGCCATGAGGGATTCTCCCCCATGACCCAAACATTTCTCCCCACAGCTCCCACCTCCAACATTGGGGATTATATTTCAACATAAGATTTAGAAGGGATGCACATCAAAACTATATTGCTGGTATCACTATTAATGTGTTAATAAGGCCACATGCATTAATAGAGCAAAGGTAAAACAAGACAGGAAATCATAAGCTGTGGGAAATTTGCTGCTACTATTTTTTTTTAATTCCTGTTCAAATATCCATAGCATTGGTAAAAACTGAATGTACAGATAACCTATAGGGTGGGTTGATATCATCGCTCTATTAGAAATTTATGGAGGAGAAGGAAAATAGAAATAGAAATTTAGAGAAGGACTGTTGCCTTTGACAGAAGAGTAGTGAGGAATATTCTCTACGCATTCAAATACGCTTCATTTCATAAAGATATTTATATATTCATATTGGTTGCTTTTTTGTTAAACATTTCACATTCCCTGCATTCTTTGGTATTCCTTTTTTGATTATGTAATTTCTTAAGTTGATAGCCAAGTTCATGTTACATCCTATGTATCCCTATGTCCTTAATTAGAATTTGTAAAAAGCAAAACCATTTTTAAAATTTTCCTTTCCCCTGTAACCATAGATACATCTTCAAGCAGATAAATCTAAATTGTACAGGGATAGGGATCTTTGACTATTTTGTGTCGTGATATAGTGTGAGCATCTACAACAGTACTTAACACATAGTCAACAATCACATACATACTGTCAGCAGGTGAATGCATTTGAGAAAGCTGCCTGCCAGGTGTTTACTTTGTATTAGTCCATCCCTACTTTCCAATTGTTGTTTATTTAATCTTTGTAGACCCACAAGTGTTTTCTTTTCACTATCGAAATCCTTTTCAAGAATTGCCTTGGTGTTTGCATGCTTTTGGAATTCATATTTGAAAACCTTTACATTTGAAAGCCAATTTTAACAGTTATCTGGTTGTCATTTGAATTGATTTCAACGTCTTACTTTTTTTTCTTTCTACTCTGACTTTTCCAGTCTGGAGTTCTTGATTTTGAGTCATTGCTCTGGTGGTTGGAATATGTATTTGAGTGATATTTTTAGTAAGAATCCGTGAATGGTGGATTTTCAAAGTCCTTACATATTTGAGAGTTCTTCTACAATGGTCTTCAAATAATTTTGCTTGAATAATTTCTTAAAGAATTGATAAAACAACATCCATCTCATCCATGTTTTATTGACAGATGAAAGTTTATATCATGCCACGGCCACCATTAGAGAGCAGCAGCTGTCCGCAGCCATGGCTCTGCGCTACCCCATGGCCGTGGGCCTCGACAAGGGCCACAAGGTGACCAAGAACGTGAGCAAGCCCAGGCACAGCCGCTGTGGCGGGCGCCCGACCAAAGACACCCCAAGTTCGTGCGGGACATGATCCAGGAAGTGTGTGGCTTCGCCCGGTATGAGCGGCGCGCCGTGGAGTTACTGAAGGTCTCCCAGGACAAACAGGCCCTCAAGTTCATCAAGAAAAGGGTGGGGACGCACATCCGAGCCGAGGAACGCCCTGGCCGCTATGAGGAAAGCGGCTGCCAAGGACTGAGCCCCGTGCCCTGCCCTCTCCCCAAAGTAACAAACAGCTTAAGAAGGCGGGGTGCGGTGGTTCACACTTGTAATCCGAGGACTTTGGGAGGCCGAGGCGGGCAGATCACGAGGTCAGGAGTTGGAGACCATCCTGGCCAACATGGTGAAACCTCGTCTCTACTAAAAATAAAAAAATCAGCCGGGGATGGTGGCGCACGCCTGTAGTCCCAGCTACTCGGGAGGCTGAGGCGGGGGAATCTCTTGAACCCGGGAGGCGGAGGTTGCAGTGAGCCAAGGTCATGCCAGTACACTCCAGTCTGGCTACAGAGCAAGACCCTGTGTCAAAAGAAAAAAAAAAAAAGAATTGGAAGCCATCTGGCTGACACAGGACTTTTTTAAAACCTGTCATTAGACTCATTTTTAAAAAAAAAAAACTGACACAATTATTTTAAACTGTCCTTTTGTTTTCTGCCTGCGATGTGACCCTTGTTCCCCAGGTGATGTACCATGGCATGATCCTTTTCTTCTTTCTTTCTCTCTCTCTTTTTTTTTTTTTTTTTTTTTTTTGAGACGGAGTTTTGCTCTTGTTTCCCAGGCTGGAGTGCAATGGCGCGGTCTCAGCTCACTGCAGCTTTCACCTCCCGGGTTCAAGTGATTCTTTGGCCTCAGCCTCCTGAGTGCCTGGGATTACAGGTGCCCACCACCATGCCCAGTTAATTTTTTGTATTTTTAGAGGAGGCAGAGTTTCGCCATGTTAACCATGCTCCTGACCTCAGGTGATCCGCCCACCTCAGCTTCCTAAAGTGCTGGGATTACAGGTGTAAGCCACCATGCCAGGCCGATCCTTTTCTTTTATCAAGTGGGAGGAGGGAGATTGTGAAAGAAGATGAGAGAAAGGAGGACCTGACTCCCGCAGCCACAGGTGTATTTTAGAACAGAATTGAGGATATACAAACTGATTTCCATCAAAATACCTGTTCCAAAGTAGCCCTTAGAAGTCTTCTCATTCGAGGTTTAGATGCTGATGTGCCTTAACAGCATTTCTCAAATATATCAATATAAGAGTTCTTTATTTGATGAAGTATCTTGGTGGTATATTAAAGATTATCTGAATTTTTATAGCCTCATTTTTATTTGTATGGGTACCTTCTATTTATGGTCAACAATCCTGAAATTTGTTTCCTATTAAATGTTTTCTTCTTTTCTGATTTTTAGAGACAGGGTCTTGCTATGTTGCCCAGGTTGGACTCAAACTCCTGGGCTCAAGGGATCCTCCGACTTCAGCCTCTCTAATAGCTGAAACTATAGGTATGCATCACCATGCCCAGCTACTAAACTCTTCCTTTTTAAATAGCAATGTTTCTTTTCAAAACAATTTTATTTATATAAAAAGATCAATTAAAATTTTAAGTAGTAACTTAGATGATAAAAAGTTGCTAAGGTGTTACAGAAATGACTGAGCTTGAGAAATGTTAAACTATAAGATCCTGTTCAGCCCAAACACTGTGATTCTATTTTCTAGCAGTAGGTAGCTACAGTTTAGGGTTCTGAAGATTTAACCAACCTTGCATCTAGGAGAGAATCAACTCTAGTTCTTGGACATTGTGCTATTTATATTGAGGCAATGTAGTGCCCCATTCAGCACTGATATGACAAGTAAGTAGAATCATGTACTTTAAACTAGATGACTATCATTTATCTACACAGTAGCCCTCCTCCCTTCTAAGAAACTGGACTCTTCCTTTTGAGTAATTGTTCTTCCCTCCACTTCCATGGTAGTTCTAGCTCAGTGCTGTATCTTAGTTTGGGTTCCCCCAAAAGAAGACCTTGAAACAAGGATTTGGGTGCAAGTAGTATATTTGCAAGGTGATCTCAGATAACACGATGAAGGTGTAGGGAAGTGAGAGAGGAAGGGGAAAAAGCCAATAGAGTGCATTAGCAAGTGGGTTATTACCAAGAGGAATTAGGGCTCAATCCTACTAGGCATCCTTTGAAAAACTCTAGAACAAACTTCAGAATCATTCCACCAAGTGGTGAGGAGCTGGGGTAGTTATCGCCAAAGGCCCAGCTGTCATTTGTTGAAGGATCCTGGAGGTGACTTAATTCTGCATACCTGATCTGCTCCAAATACACTGAGCATGCTCCTGAATCAGGAAATGATTCAGGAACAGAGACGGAGGAAGCTGTAGGTGAGTACAACAATCTGCCACTGACTTTCTGGGTATACTTAAAGAGATATGGATATCAAGAGCACCTTCTACAAGCTGCCAGTCATAATCATAGCACCCCACCCTCTGCCAATGAATAATTAGTCTAGGCTGAGCATGCACTAAAATATGAGTCAATCCTAATCATTCTCTTAGGGTTTTTTTTGTTTTGTTTCTTTTCTTTTTGAGATTAGGTTCCCCTCTGTTGCCAGTCTAGAGTACAGTGGTACAATCATGGCTCACCACAGCCTCAACCTCCCAGGCTCATGCAATATGCTTGCTTCGGCCTCCCGAGTAGCTGGGACCACAGGCACGCACTACCACACCTAGTTAATTTTTTTCATTTTTTTGTAGAGACAGAGGCTGTGTTGCCCAGGCTGGTCTGGTCTGAACTCCTAGCCCAATCCTACCACCTCAGCCTCTGGGATTATAGGCATGAGCCACTGTGCCCTGCTTCTCCTAGATCTTTTTGAATTTGCACTGAGAGAAGCATGACAGATCCTCCCTGGTGTCAGCAATGGGAGATGTGAGTCCAGCCACCTGGACTTCCAGTCACATAATAAGAAGGAGATTAAGTTCTTCTTTTTTTGAGATGGAGTCTCACTCTGATGCCCAGGCTACAGTGCAGTGGCACGATCTCAGCGCACGGCAACCTCTGCCTCCCAGGTTCAAGCCATTCTCCTGCCTCAGCCTCCCAAGTAGCTGGGATTACAGGCACCTGCCACCACACCCAGCTAATTTTTGTATTTTCAGTAGAGACAGGGTTTTGCCATGGTGGCCAGGCTGGTCTTGAACTCCTGACCTCAAGTCATCGACACGCCTTGGCCTCCCAAATTGTTGGGATTATAGGCATGAGCCACTGCACCTGGCTGTTTTAGTTTTTTTTTGTTTTGTTTTTTGTTTTTAAGTTTATTTTGACTGAAAAATCATATAAGGAAATGATGACTAATAATAACAGAAGCATTAAAATCTAAGCATTTAGATACTTAGATGATGACTTACCATACTAAATCAGGCTTTTACTATAAATATCAAGAATCAACAAACTATGGCTTGGAGGAATCCAGACTGACACCTTTTTGTAAATAAGATTTTATAGGAACACAGACACATCCATTTACGTATACATACTATTTATGCCAGCTTTTGTGCTAGAATGGAGACCAAAGTATTCAGTATTTGACCCTTTACAGAAAAAGTTTATCAACCCATGATAATATTTTGAACTTTAGCAAATCTGAATCTTTTGTGTTGAATTAAATGCTCTAAGATCTTGGTTCTACTAGATTTTAAACAACTTTTTTTTTCTTAAGATAGAGTTTTGCTCTCGTTGCCCAGGCTGGAGTGCAATGAATGGTGTGATCTCAGCTCACCACAACCTCCACCTCCTGGGTTCAAGTGATGCTTCTGCCTCAGCCTCCTGAGTAGCTGGGATTACAGGCATGCGCCACCATGCCTGGCTAATTTTTTTGTGTGTATGTGTATTTTTAGTAGAGATAGGGTTTCTCCATGTATCTCGAACTCCCGACCTCAGATGATTTGCCCACCTTGGCCTCCCAAAGTGCTGGGATTACAGGCATGAGCCACCACACCCTGCCCTGTCAAATTACTTTAATTCCAGAATATTTATGAAACTATTTCATATAATTGTTTTGCATCAAAATTTTAATTTAATTGACTCTGATAGAAAGTGACTATTAGAGGCTGGGCACAGTGGCTCACACCTGTAATCGCAGCACTTTGGGAGGGCGGATTACCTGAGGTCAGGAGTTCCAGACTAGTCTGGCCAACATGGTGAAACCCCATCTCTACTGAAAATACAAAAATTAGCCAGTCATGGTAACATTCACCGGTAGTTCCAGCTACTCAGGAGGCTGTAAGATACATGAATGACTTGAACCCAGCTTGAACCAACTGCACATGTTGTAGTGAGCCAAGATTGCACCACTGCCCTCCAGCCTGGGCAAGAGAGCCAGACTCCATCTCAAAAAGAAAAGAAAGTAACAATTAGGAGCATTTAGTAAAATTGATCTTCCGTATTTATTAAGACTTCTCTAAGTCATGAGTAAGTGTATTAAGAAATAAACTAAGCAAACTGTGATAAATAAGGCCAAGAATGCCTTTTATATGGTTACGCAGGAAAAGTAAACATAAAAGATATTAGGAATCACCTCTCATAGCTAAACCCTGATAAACAGAAATTACTTTTAGCTTGCACCATCTAGAGGTAAAAAAAAGAATTCTCAATTTAGCCTTCAAAGCTTTCAGATCTTACATTTTTTTTGCTCATGAGGTTGCTAGCTCTCTTACACATCTCTGATTATTTTTTAAAAAGAATAGAAATTCAGTATACCACCTTAGCCACTTGATGTCTACTTTGTGTCTGTTAAAAAGAGTTGGGGGCCAGGTGTGGTGGCTCACATCTATAATCCCAGCAGACTGGGATTTGGGAGACTGAGGCAGGTGGATCACGATGTCAGGAGTTCGAGACCAGCCTGACCAACATGGTGAAACCCCATCTCTACTAAAAATAGAAAAATCAGTTGGGTGTGGTGGTGCACACCTGTAATCCCAGCTACTCAGGAGGCTGAGGCAGGAGAATCACTTGAACCTGGGCGTCAGAGGTTGTGGTAAGCATAGATCATGCCACTGCACTCCAACCTGGATGACAGAGTGAGACTCTATCTCAAAGAAAAAATGGGGAGAGGGGTTGGAGACAGGGTTGTGCTCAATGACAACAAAACACTACCATCAATGTAAATACCTCAGAATGAGCTTCTGATTAGAAGGATTTTTTGGCTGAAAGTGGTGTCTCATGCCTAGAATCCCAGCAGCACTTTGGGAGGCCGAAGTGGGAGGATTGCTGAGGTTAGGAGTTAGAGACTAGCCTCGGTAACATAGACCCCACCTGTACAAAAATTACAATTTTAGCTGAGCATGGTGGCATACTGCGATAATCCTAGCTACTTGGGAGGCTGTGATAGGAGAATTGCCTAGGCTCAGAAAGTCAAAGTTGCTGTGAACCATCATCAAACCACTGCACTCCAGCCTGGGCAACAAGGTGAGAGCCTGCCTCAAAAAAAAAAAAAAAGAAAAGAAAAGAAAGATTTTTCTAGTATGATCCTCAAGGTGCTTAGATTTTAATGCTTCTGGCTGGGCATGGTGGCTCAAGCCTGTAATCCCAACACTTTGGGAGGCCAAGGCAGGCGGATCACAAAGTCTGGAGTTTGATACCATCCTGGCCAACATGATAAAACTCCGTATCTACTAAAAATACAAAAATTAGCCAGACATGGTGGCAGGCACCTGTAGTCCCAACTACTAGGGAGACTGAGGCAGGAGAATCACTTGAACCCGGGAGGTGGAGGTTCCAGTGAGCCAAGATCATACCATTGCACTCCAGCCTGGGCGACAGAGAGACCTCAGGTGATCCACCTGCCTTGAACTCCTGACCTCAGGTGATCTACCTGCCTCAGTCTCCAAAGTGCTTGGATTAGAGGCATGAGCCACTGCACTCAGCCATTGTAGGGTTTCAGTTATAACCTATATATGCATTCTCCAAGTTATTTTGTACAATCTTTAACTGTGTGCTGTCTACGACAGACTCCTTTTGGATCTAAGGGCACACATAAGCTAAAAGTGAAAGGGTGGAAAATGATATTTCATGCAAACAGGAACCTAAAAAGAGCAGGGTGACTATAATTGCATCAGACTAAATAGACTTTAAGACAAAACTTGCCTGTTTGCAGGGAGTATCTTTTTCCACCTTCTTTTTTTTTTTTTTTTTTTTTTTTTTGAGACAGAGTCTTACTCTTTCTCCAGGCTGAAGTACAGTGGTGCGATAGTGGCTCACTGCAACCTCCAACTCCCTGGTTCAAGCAATTCTCCTGCCTCAGCCTCAGCCTCCTGAGTAGCTGGGATTACAGGCATGCACAACCATGCCCAGCTAATTTTTGTATTTTTAGTAGAGACAGGGTTTCACCATGTTGGCCAGGATGGTCTTGATCTACTGACCTCAAGTGATCTGCCCGCCTCAGCCTCCCAGAGTGTTAGGATTACAGGCGTGAGCCACTGAGTCTGGCCCTTTTTCCACCCTTTAAAATAAATCCATTCAGCCAATCTATGTCTTTTGATTGGCATGTTTAATCTATTAAAGTAATTATTGAGACAGGTACAGTGGCTCAGGCCTATAATGCCAGCTACCTGGGAGGCTGAGACAGGAGGATCACTTGAGCCCAGGAGTTTAAGGCTGCAGTGTGCTGTGATCTGCACTCCATCCTGGGCAACAGAGCAAGACAAGTCTCTAAAATTAAGTAATAAAGAAAGTATCCATAGACAGAGAAGCAGATAAGCAACATGTGGTATATTCATGCAATAAAATATTGTTCAGCCATATCAAGATTGATGTTGTGATACACACTACAACATGGATGAACCTTGAAAACATTATGGTAAGTAAAATAAGCCAGACACAAAATGACAAGGATTCCGATTCCACCTCTATAAGGTATCTAGAACAAGTGAATCCACAGAAAAAGAAAATAGAATGGCAGTTTCCAGGGGTAGGGTGGGGACAGGGAGATGGGGACTGTTGCTTAATGGTTACAGAGTTTCTGTTTTAAGAAATAAAGTTTCGGAAATAGTGGTGATAGTTACACAACATGGTGAATATACTTAATGCCACTGAACTGGACACTTTAAATGGTTAAAATGGTAAGCCTGATGTTCTGTGTAATTTACCACAATTTTAACAAGAAAGCAGGAACTCGAGATAGCTCAGGGAGGCCTCATCCCTCGGGAAAGCCAACATCTTCAGCCCTCACTCCACAGCTCTCTGGGCTCCTGCCCCTGTTTCGCTTCCCTCACTTTTTACCTACCCGGCCACATGTGTTTTTAAAAATTGTATTTTATGTAGCATTCTTTTTTTTCAGAGACAGGGCTTCACCATATTGGCCAGGGTGGTCTCGAACTCCTGACCTTGTGATCCACCCGTCTCAGCTTCCCAAAGTGCTGGGATTACATGTGTGAGCCACTGAACCCAGCCGCATTAATATTTTTTTTTTAATTTTTTATTTTTTTATTTTTTATTTTTTGAAAAAGAGAGAAGGAGAAAGAAAGAAACAGCAGAAGAAAGAAAAAAAGAATGAAAGAGAGAAAGAAAGAGGAAGAGAAAGAGGGAGAGAGAATGGGATTCTTGTTTTATTGCCCAGGCTAGAATGCAGTCTAAAAATGGGTATTAAAAACCTCTTTTATGCCAATAATTGTGCTT
>CAUYQU010091634.1:0-10381 GCA_963574635.1 Cheracebus regulus
GCTGTCTCAGAGCCTTTTGTTTTTTTAGTTGAATGGTCGACTCCCAGGTGTTCCAGTCGCCTGTTGAAAAGGCGCCGGGATCTGTGTGATTTCCCCTGCGGGGACACACTGCGCAGGCTGAAACAGCGGCGCTGAGATTCGTGCGCTTTTTTGCCTGGGGATCTCCTGGGCTGGCTCCCTGCTTCGGTCCCCCTTTTAATCTGCCTTCCCGTAGCTCCACTCGCCAGTTAAAAGGGCACACAGACCAGTGGATTTTGTACGGAGACCCGCCGCGCCGCGGGGCCGGCAAAGCAGCCGTGCCGGCCGAAACAGCCGCGCCGGCCAAAACAGCCGCACTGGTGACCCATGGGGCTGCTCCGCCTGGGAATCTCCTGGTCTGGGGGTAATAAAAATCCGTCTGGAATTGCGGCGTCCACTCACCCTCTGCACTTTCACTGGGAGCTGCAATCCTGAGCTGCTCCTAATCCGCCATCTTGGATCTCTCCCTCTTCTTATTCTTAAAAAGATGACATTTGAAACAATGCTCTTTGTCCTTAAGAGTTGACAGTTCATAATGAACACTTCAGTAGTCTATATGGTAGAACTTGGTCAATCACCAAATGAGAAGCAGTGAATGAGTTGCAGCACCCCTCTCCTATCAATGGATTACTGAACAGGACATTCCAATGCATAAAACTCCACAAAATGTCACAGTTTTAGATAAAATTCTCCAAAATCAAAAACTAGCTGTACTCGATTGCAAATTACCTTTTTAAAAGGAAGAACCACCACATGCCTTCTTCCGCCGAAGAATATGGAGGCAAGCTTCCAATGTTCACCATGAACCAGTGTGTGTAATGACTGCAAGATCAACCCTGAAATTAAAAAGCAAATAAACAAAACATTTTATAGGGTCAAACTCAAAAGGACTGTACTGTTCTCTGGACAGAAATAAGCCTGCAGGCTGCTATTTTAAAGGAACCACAAATTCTGCATCTGTCCCAAATGGGAAATAATAATTTTATTGAATAATAAATTAAAAATGAATCCACTTCTTTTTAACTTATAACTTAGTAAGTACTTATGATGTGGTCTTTGTAGCCAGAGTGCAATTCTTCAGTTGATGAAAGAAAGAAGTGTGTGTAACTTTATGTGAACAATTATCCAAAATGAAAGTGTAAAGGCAAATGAAAGAAGGTTTCAAAAAACTTAATTTTTGAATAAATAACAAACCAATGTCCTTCAGAGTTTGAAATATGTGGATGGTGTTTACATTGTCCCCATAAGATTTTTAGGCTTGGTAAGCAAAGAAGTACAGAGCATCTTTTAGCCCCTCTCTACCTCCATTCACAAGAGTAAAATATAAGTCCATTTATAAAGGTCATTTTCAGGTTCGATTGCTTCTGATCAAAGACCATGTGAAGACTTACAAAGTAAGAAGTCAATGTTATATGTTTATTTAAGTAAGGATCAAAAGAAAGCAAAGTTGAATGTTGATTCAGTAGGTAATGTTTCAAAATGTACTTCATAATGAGGATTTTTAACAGGAACAAGCCATTATGCTATTCAACTTTAATTTGAAAGTTTGAGTCTTAATTTTGAATAATTCAGAATGTTTTGGTAGTAAGATAAATTTCCTATCAAACAAGATAACTTGCATTTTCTGTTGTCATTTCAAGTGGGTGCTAATCTTATTTACTCCCATAAATATTCTGGCTTTATCCCAAATGCTTTCAGTATGAATGGCCCATGTGCCAAAACAGTTTATATATGCACAATCTTCAAAATGAGGACCTGGAGATACCTACTTTAAATTGTCACAAACAGGATTTAGAACATGTTGCTGCAAAGTACTTTTCCTTAGGTCTTGAGGGTCACAGACCACTTTGAGAATTTTATGAAATATATGGATTCCCTTCCATCAACAACAATAAATATAAACACATACAAATTATTCCACAGGGTTCACAGACTCTTTGACACCCAATTATGGGCACTCTAGGAGCCCAAATACTCCAGGTTAATAATTCTACAATCTGCAATTTATTTATGTAGATTGTCCTACATAAATACTCTGATATTTTTAACACAGATAATCTGCCATATTTATCTTTAGAACAATCTACTGAACTATCTGTATTCATTGTAGAAAATTTGAGAAATATTAAAAAGCACAAATAAAAATATAAATTCACCAGATCTTATCACCCACCGATAAACCGATAAACTTTACATTTGGATCAATATTCTTTCAATCTCTTTTCCAAGTGTTCATATATTTTTCCACAAATAGAATAATATTGCATATAGTATTTGATAATATCTTTTTAATTCAAATACTGTGATTATATTCTCATGCTATCTGTATTAGTCTGTTTTTTATCCTGTTGATAAAGAGATATCTGAGACTGAGAATGTTACAACAGAGGTTTAACAGACTTACAGTTTCATGTGGCTTTGGAGGCCTCACAATCATGACAGAAGGCAAAGAGAAGCAAGTCACATCTTACATGGATGGCAGCACGCAAAAAAAAGGTTGTGCAGGGAAACTTCCCTTTTTAAAACCATCAGATTTTGTGAGACATATTCACTATCATGAGAATAGCACAGGAAAGACTTGCCCCCATGATTCAGTTACCTCCCACCTGGTCCCTCCCAAAACATGTGGGAACTCAAGATGAGATCTGGGTGGGGACACAGCCAAACCATATAATTCCACCCCGGCCCCTCCCAAATCTCATGTCCTCACATTTCAAAAACCAATGATGCCTTCCTAACAGTCCCCTAAAGCCTTAACTCATTTCAGCATTAACTCAAAAGTCCACAGTCCAAAGTCTCATCTGAGGCAAGGCAAGTCCCTTCTGCCTATGAGCCTGTGCCTGTAAAATCAAAAGCAAGTTAGTTACTTTCTAGATACAATGGGGGTACAGGCATTGGGCAAATACAGCCATTTCAAATGGGATAAATTTGCCCAAAGGGATTACAGGCCCATGAAAATCTGAAATCTAGCAGGGCAGTCAAATCTTAAAGTTCCAGAATGATCTCCTTTGACTCTATGTCTCACATCCAGGTCATGCTGATGCAAGAGGTGGGTTCTCATGGCCTTGGACAGCTCTGACTCTGTGGCTTTGCAGGGTACAGCCTCTCTTCTGGCTGCTTTCACTGGATGGGGTTGAGTATCTGCAGCTTTTTCAGGTGCACGATGCAAGCTGTCAGTGAATCTACCACATTGGGTTCTGGAGGATGGAGGCCCTGGTGTCACAGCTCCACTAAGCAGTACCCCAGTAGGGATTCTGTGTGGGGGCTCCTACCTCTGACATGCCCTGGAGACATTTTCCTCATCATCTTGGGGATTTACATTCAGGTCCTCATTAAGCATGCACATTTCTGCAGCCAGCTTGAATTTTTCCTCAAAACATGGGATTTCCTTTTCTATTACATTGTCAGGCTGCAAATTTTCCAAATTTTGATGCTCTGCTTCCCTTACGAAACTGAATGCCTTTAAAAAACACCGAAGACACCTCTTGAATTCTTTGCTTCTTAGAAATTTCTTCTGCCAGATACCCTAAATCATCTCTTCCAAGTTCAAAGTTTCACAAATCTCTAGGGCAGGGGCAAAATATCACCAGTCTCTTTGCCAAAACATAACAAGAGTCACCTTTTCTCCAGTTCCCAACAAGTTCCTTATCTCCATCTGAGACCACTACCACCTCAGCTTAGATTTTATTGTCCATATTACTATCAGCATTTTTGTCAATGCCATTCAACAAGTCTCTAGGGAGTTCCAAACTTTCCCACATTTTTCTGTCTTCTGAGCCCTCCCAAACTGTTCCAACTTCTGCCTGTTACCCAGTTTTAAAGTCACTTCCACATTTTTGGGTATCTTTTCAGCAGTGCCCCATCTACTGGTACCAATGTACTGTATTAGCCTGTTTTCATGCTGCTGATAAAGACGTACCAGAGATTGGGCAACGTATAAAAGAAAGAGGTTTAATGAACTTATAGTTCCACATGGCTGGGTAGGCCTCATGATCATGGTGGAAGGCAAGGAGAAGCAAGTCACATCTCATATGGATGGCAGCAGGCAAAAAAAAGAGACCTTGTGCAGGGAAACTGCCCTATTTAAAACCATCAGATCTTGTGAGACTTATTCACTATTACAAGAACAGCACAGGAAAAACTTGCCCCCATGATTCAATTACCTCCCACCAAGTCCCTCCTACAACATATGGGAACTCAAGATGAGATTCGGGTGGGGACACAGCCAAACCATATCACTATCCAACAGTCAATGACATCATGATGTTTTATTGAAATGTATGAATTTAATGAAGCTTTTTTACAGAATATTTTTGCTATTTCTAATTTTTTATTCTATAATTACTACTGCTATGGAAATAAGTTTTTGTATAATCCATGCTTATTTATCGTAATCACTTTAAATTATCTTACATCTTTTAAAATTACCTTGTCCAAAATGGCTAACATATTGAACATTGAATTTTAATCAAAGTATTTATTAAAAGCTCATGAAATATTGTGTAAATGTAGGAAAGTAAAGTAATTTGTCTGCAGGAATTTTAACTTAAGGACATTATAATAAAGATATAGTATAAATTCGGCAGGTAGTTCTTATAGGTGACTTTGGTGGGTGGGAGGGCAGGCTGTTGGAGTGATTTAGTTTGGTTTGATTTGCTGTGATGTGTTTGGATTTTGAATTCTACAATTATTTGCCAGTAGGTTCTAATTGAGGGGAGTTCAAACTCTATACAAATTCAATTCCCTGTTATGCTGAAAAAATAGATGTTAAAACGGTTTTATTTTTCACTACTTTTCATACTTTCCATATTTCCAGCCTGGTTTATCTTTTCCAACCTGCAATTTCCTTAATTTTTAAAATAAGGTAGTATGAAGTAATAGGAGGGATGACAGACAAAAAGATGAGAGTCCTGATTTAGAGTGAGCCTGAGAGGAATTCTAAGTGCTCTCTCATGCTAAAAATCTTTTATTCCAGACAGAAAGGAAATGAAAATCCCAAGAGATGAACTGGTTGCTCCTGGATAGGAGGTATGTGAGATATTTTCATCCTGTTTACATTGTATATTCTTTCTACATTTTCTAAATGAACTTGTATTAAGATGATAAAAAGAAAAACACAAGCAAAATACATCAGTGCACCCTATGATCCTACTCAGCAATACTAATCTCAGGTTTACCTGGTCTTTCAGTCTTAATGTCTCCCAGTGGTTTGTTATTCCAAACAATAGGGTCGCCTTTCAGAAAACTAAACACTATAGACTCTCACATATGAGCAGAATCAAGAGATCAGATATCTACTCCCAGCTTCAAATTCCCAGAACAAGTCTGTCTAAATAAGATGGAACCAACTGGGAACCATTAAGTAACCACAATATGTCCATCCTTTCTTCACTCTATGAGCATATTAAGTCTGAATGAAGATGTATAAGAGATGCAAGTGATGAAACTGAAAACTCATGAATAAGAAAAGGAAAGATTTCATCTTGCACAAATGACTGATACTTGGGCTTAAAGTAGGCTCATTCCAATTTTAATTCATTCATTATTTCATTCACCAAATATTTATTTTGTCTTCTGGATGCCAGGTGGTGTGCTACACATATTCAGGATATAAAGTAGAAAACAATGCGGACATGGACCCTGCCTTCATGGAAATAAAATAGTAAATAAACAAATGTGCATACAAACATGAATTTATAAATTCTTATTAGAATAATGGCCTGCATTGCCTAAACACTTACCAGGTACCGTGCACTATGCTAAGCACTTTAGGTAAATAATCTCATGCATTCTTCCCAACTTCTCTGGAGTTAAGTATTATAGAAGAAAAATGTGAGGCTTAGAAAGCTAAGTTTTTTGCCCAAAGTCACACAGAGAGACAGGCTTTGAAGACAGATTGTTTGACTTCCAAACCAGTGCTGTGACAGAAAGGGAGTGGGTGCTCCTAGAGAGAATAAGAAGGGAATACAATTTCTCTTGGGGTTCAAAGGAGGCTCTTTGGAAGAAATGGCATTCAAGTGAGGCCTGAAGTGGAAAGAGAAGTGTATTAGTCTATTTTCATACCGTTATGAAGAAATATCTGAGACTGGGTAACTTATAAAGAAAAGGGGGTTTAATAGACTCACAGTTCCACATGGCTAGAGAAGCCTCACAATCATGGCAGAAGGCAAAGGAGGAATAAGGCATGTCATACATGACTGCAGGCAAGAGAGCTTGTGCAGGCAAACTTCCCTTTATAAAACCATCAGATCTCATAACACTCACTCACTCTCATGAGATCAGCATAGTGGAAACCACTTCCGTGATTCAGTTACCTCCACCTGGTCCCGCCCTTGACACATGGGATGATTACAATTCAAGGTAAGATTTGTGTGGGGACACAGAGCCAAATCATGTCATTCCCCTCTTGGCCCCTCCCAAATCTCATGTCCTCACATCATGCCCTTCCAACAGTCCCCCAAAATCTTAACTCATTCCAGCATTAACCCAAAAGTCCAAGTCCAAAGTCTCATCTGAGACAAGGCAAGTCCTTTCTGCCTATGAACCTATAAAATCAAAAGCAAGTTAGTTACTTCCTAGAAACAATGGAGGTACAAGCATTGGGTAAACACACCCTTTCCAAATAGGAGAAACTGGCTAAAACAAAAGGGCAACAGGCCCCAGGCAAGTCTGGAATCCAATAGAGCAGTCATTAAAACTTAAAGTTCCAAAATGATCTCCTTTGATTCCATGTTTCACATCCAGGTCATGCTGATGCAAGAGGTGGGCTCCCACAGCCTTTGGCAAGGAGTTAGCAAGACTAGCTAGCTGGTAGGGAACATTAACTCATGTAGCATTCAAATTATCTCTGACCTCAGGTTGAGCCAATTAATTATTTATAAAGAACTGATTTGCCTCACAATGCAGCTCTGAGATGTATTAGTCATAATGAGTCAAGAGGTCTTAGCTTTGGAGCATTCTTTCATTTTACAGTTGCTGGGCTTTAAAACAGTATGCTCTGCAGGGACATTCACTTGCCCATGCCCCAAGCAGTCATGTCCTTCCTGCCTTGATGCTGGGGCATTGTGCGATCTGATCAGAGATACCCCACATTGACTGACAATCAAAATCTGTCAGCATAATGCTCTGTATCCAGTCCAGCTCACCCACTCCTATGCTGCAGGTTCTAATGAATATCTGCAGTCAGGGAGGGGAGAAGGGGATTTGAATGATGATGTTCTGGAGAAAAAACAAAATACATCATACTCATATCTGTTGAGTATTCTCATATCAAAGAATTTAGGACTGTCTTTATAGAGCCTTATAAAACAAATGAGTTTTTATATGTGAGACATACATATAAACATTGACTAGGAAAGAATCTGTAATCTTTTATATGCCTTCTTCCCAAATGATACACAATGGACCATAGAGGTCCATCACAAACAACCCAATGTTAAATAATCAGACGTTATAATGTTAAATGCCACAAGTCTACAGTACATACTGTAAAAAGCAGGTGTGTCCTATTTTTGCCTTCACTAAATACTATTTTGTAAGCATTTTCCTGCATCACTCATGTTCTAAAAATTCTATCATGTGGTTTTATTTCCTTTAATTTTCAATTATTCTATTATTGTACATAATGATTTATTTCTAATTTTCTTTTATAAATAAAAATTAAAATACGTGAGGCCAATAAACATATGAAAAAATGCTCATCATCATTGGTCATAAGAGAAATGCAAATCAAAACTACATTGTGATACCATCTTACACCAGTTAGAATGGTGATCATTAAAAAATCTAGAGACAACAGATGCTGGAGAGGATGTGGAGAAATAGGAACACTTTTACACTGTTGTTGGGAGTGTAAACTAGTTCAACCATTGTGGAAGACAGTGTGATGATTCCTCAAGGACCTGGAAATAGACATTCCATTTGACCCACAATCCCATTACTGGGTATATATCTAAAGGAATATAAATTGTTCTACTATAAGGACACATGCACACGAATGTTCGTTGCAGCACAGTTTACAATAGCAAAGACCTGGAACCAACCCAAATGCCCATCAATGATAGACTGGACAGGGAAAATGTGGCACATATACACTATGGAATATTATGCAGCCATCAAAAACAATGAGTTTGTGTCTTTTGTAGGGACATGGATGAACCTGAATACCATCATTCTCAGCAAACTGACCCAAGAACACGAAATCAAACACCGCATGTTCTCACTCATAGGTGGGTGTTGAACAATGAGAACACATGGACACAGGGAGGTGAGCACTACACGCTGGGGTATGTTGGGGGGAAATAGGGGAGGGATAGTGGGGGGTGGGGAGTTGGGGGGAGATAGCATGGGGAGAAATGCCAGATATAGGTGAAGGGAAGGAATGCAACAAATCACACTGCCACGTGTGTACCTATGCAACAATATTGTATGTTCTCCACATGTACCCCAAAACCTAAAATGCAATAAAAAATAAAATTTAAATAAATAAATAGATAAATATTCAAGAGCCATAGAATCATTTTAAATACATGGCTGCCTATCAATCATTAGGCTCACCTTAATTTTACAAAATAATTCTAACCAGTCTTAACCTAATTCCCATTAACTAATTTTCATGTGTTTGCCTTCCATTAGCTAAAAATATAAAACTAAATACAAGGGAACTCTCTGTTTTTACTTAGACTGAGTACTTTGTTAGCAAAATACGTAGATAACATCTTTGGAATACGCATGCCAAAGATTGTATGGCCTAGAAAAGGAAAAAAGAATAAGAGAAGCAGAAACAGAAAAGCTTAAAATACTTTTGCAGAACGTTTTTTAAACTTTCGTCACTGGATTTTTAAATTGCAAATAGTTGTCATAATATTTTTTTGCCTTTGAGTGACTTTTGTACATTCTTGACATCTGATTCTCAAATAATAAGCAGCTGTAACTGTGATTAACACTATTGAAGATTCAGTAGCTGCCTGAATTTTATGGCTTTTATTTTTGTTGCCTTTTATCAACCTCATTCATTGCCAAGTTTTAAAAATTTCTGCTGTTAAATTGAAGGGGAAATTATTTTACATTATATAAAACATATTTTAACCTAAGTTGTATAGGACACACTAAGACCTAGGAGTTAACAATAATCTTTTAATATAGGGAGAAAAGATGAATACTATTATAATAGATGTAAGACCGGTTGCCTTGCTGGGTGCTCAGATGCACCCTGCCCTCCCCCCCCCCCCCCCCGCTCCTTTTTCCCTTTTACAAGCCCTGAGCAAGCTCGGACATGCCCCGAACAAGCTCAGACATGCTCAGGCATGATCCCCTCTCCCTTGCCCACAGAGCCTGGTCTTCCCTAAAGGATCCCAGTATTCAAACAAGGTGCTGCAACCATACCTGCTTAATAACCAATAGTAGCTAAGTCCTAACAACCAATAGCAGCTAAGCCTTAACAACCAATAGCAGCCGAGTTTGAACAACCAATAGCAGACAAGTAATTCCAACCAACAACAAGCCAAGTCCTAGGTCAAGGCTTGTAACTTACCAAATGGCAGTCTTGCTCTCCCACAACCAATCGAGCTGTTTCACTCCCTATAAAAAACCCCCTGTCTAAAAATAGACTCACTATAAAAACTCCCTGTCTAAAAATAGGCTCACTCCCTGTAAAACCCCCTGTCTGAGAGGAGTCTGTGCGACTTCTCCGGCCCCTCCTGTCTGGACCACAGAACCTCACCGGGAGCCTGAATAAATTCCCTTGCATTGGATTATTTTGGTGCTGGCCTCAGTTTCTTCATTTTAGCCTCGGAAACAGACCTTACAAGTGGTGCTGAAACCCAGGAGGAGTTGTAAGACTCCTCCTGGGGGAAACTGACTCCTCCACTCAACGCCAGACTGGGGAGCAGCCGTTTCACTGCAAGGTAAGACGTCTGTTGCCCACTACCGCTCTCGCTGCTTGCCTCATCTCATGGATCCCTGCTCGCAATCGTGGCCGTGTCATGGACTCCTTCTCGTTTCTCACCTTGGGCCCGGGACCCGGGCCTCGTCTCGAGGACCTGAGCATAGAGGAGATGTCCCTACACTCTTGTCTTCTCCCCATGAAGGGTTTTTAGTGTCAGGATTTTGAGGGAGATGTCCCCACTTTCCTGAACCCTCTCATTCTCGTTTTTTTATTTTTTATTTTTTTTATTTTATTTTATTTTTCAAGGAGAAAGAAAGAAACTGCAAAAGAAAGAAAAAAATGAAAGAGAAAGAAAGAGGAAGAGATTTTAGAAAAAGAGAGAAAAGGAGAAAGAAAGAAACAGCAAAAGAAAGAAAAAAAGGATGAAAGAAAGAAAGAGGAAGAGAAAGAGGGAGAGAGAATGGGATTCTTGTTTTA
>CAUYQU010091637.1:0-16485 GCA_963574635.1 Cheracebus regulus
TTTATTTTCCTCAAAATTTTATTTTTTTATTGTAATAAAAATTTAACCACATAATTAATTTTATCCAATCTGTTTAACATTTTTTTTTTTTTTTTTTTTTTTTTTTTTGGAGACAGTGTCTCACACTGTCACCCAGGCTGGACTGCATTGGTGAGATCTCAGCTCACTGCAACCTCCACCTCTTGGGTTCAAGAGATTCTCCTGCCTCAGCCTCCTGAGTAGCTGGGATCACAGGCATGTGCCACCAAGCCCAGCTAATTTTGTATTTTTGGTAGAGACAGGGTTTCTCCATGTTGGTCAGGCAGGTCTCAAACTCCCAACCTCAGGTGATCAACCCGCCTCGGCCTCCCAAGGTGCTGGGATTACAAGCGTGAGCCGCCGCACTTGGCAATTCTCTTTCATCTTTATGACAAGAAGAGAACCCTGGAAACAATGATAACTACTTTACAGAGGAGGAAACTTAGGCTTAGAGATGTTAAGGAGCTCATCTAAGGGAACACAGTAAGTTGGCAGGTCAGAACTCAAACCCAGGTTTGTCTAATTCCAAAGTCAATATAAATTCTAGTGCACCTGCCAACCTAAATTCACTTGCAAATTTCCAACTAAGAAAAGGGTACTTTCATACAAAGTCAAGGTTAAATAATTTTAGTAGAGTATGTTAATTTCTAATTAACTCATATGTGTTTGTCTATGTATCAAAAAATATACATGCAGCCAGGCACTATGGCTCTTGCCTGTGGTCTAAGCTAGTCAGGAGTTTGAGGCAAGAGGAAGCCTTGAGCCCAGTAGTTTGAGGCTGCAGTGAGCTATGATCATGCCACCATGCCCAAGTACCCCAGTGTGGATCAGAGAACAAGACTCTCTCTTTAAAAAAAAAAAAAAAACTAATAAAATAAAAAGAAATGTACAGGTAAGTGGCAACAGACCTCTTTGTTGTTCAACTTGTTACAAAAATTATACAGTATTTCATATTTAAGAAAAGGAATACAGAGTAATGTCTTAAAAGGTAGTAGAGCAGGTCAGGAACACAGATAACAGGATTAGTCAAATTTAAGTGATCATTAACAAGCTGCTTTACCTTTCTGTACCTCAGTTTCTTCAACTGTAAAGTGAGAAATCTCTACCACTCATAGGATTACGAGTGTTAAACATACACATTATCAAACTTATAGAAAACAATCAACAATAGCTATCACTGTTGTTGGTTTATTATTTATTTTTATTTATATTTTAGTGCAGTGCATGATTGTGCAAGATCACTGAGATAGATGATCCATTATGAAGAGGGAATCTGATGCTATAAAAGATACAAACAGCTTACAACACAAATTGGGGTCATAATACTTTTTTAAAATACCACTTACAATCACATAGACAAACTTTGCTTTATCCTTCACAGAGGTTATTAGCTGGTTTTAAACAAATATGTCCTTCCTCACTAGGGTCTTCAATACTCCTACTACTATAACCTTCTGTCTACTAGTCTAAAAAAAACTAAAACTAAAATATCGGTGTAACTAAAATATCTATTACTAGTAGTCTTGTTAATAGTAGCAGTATTTAGCTAGGACATATGTGAATATAAAAAAAATTATGTGTGGACAAGGCATAAAAATAAATGCTCACTTAAAAATTTTAAACAACAAATGTTATACAAATGGAAAGCATTCTGGTTTCCTTTGAAGCGTGGTAGAAAGGCTTTCTTCTATGAATTTTAATTTTGCTGAGTAAGTAATATTGTATGACATTTGACAGTATTAATTCTAAAAATACCTTTATACTATTTTTAAATAAATACATATGCCCCACTGTAACTGTTAAGTAGTATTTGTAAGCAATATCTAACTTATCATCTACAAAAATAAAGAATTAAATTTCTTTTTCTTTTTTTTTTGGAGACAGAGTTTCACTCTTGTTTCCCAGGTAGAGTGCAGTGGCACAATCTCGGCTCACTGCAACCTCCACCTTCCAGTTCCAACTGATTCTCCTGCCTCAGTCTACCGAGTAGCTGGGATTTGCCCACCACACGTCCGGCTAATTTTTGTATTTTTAGTATAGATGGGGTTTCACCATGTTGGCCAGGCTGGTCTGGAACTCCTGACCTAGTGGTCCACCTGCCTCAGCCTCCCAAAATGCTGGGATTACAAGCGTGAGCCACCACACCCAGCCAGGAATTAAATTTCATAAAACTGGGCCAGGCGCCAGAGTAGCTCATGCCTATAATCCCAAAACTTTAGGAGGCTGAGATGGGAGCACTGCCTGAGCCCAGGAGTTCAAGACCAGCCTGGGCAACATAGGAGATTGTTTCTACAAAGCACAAAATAAAAATCAGCTGAGCATGATGGCAAGCATGTGGAGTCCCAGCTATTCAGGAAGCTACAGTCAGAGAATCAATTAAGCCTAGGAGGTTGAAGCTGCAGTGAGCTATCATCATACCACTGTACTCCAGCCTTGGTGACAAAGTAAGTCCCAATAAATAAATCTCTTAAAATCCAAATCATTCACATAATTCATGAGTATAACATTTTCTTAGTTTCTTACAGTTTATTATACATTTTTAAATCATATAGTGAGGCTGAGCATGGTGGCTCACGCCTGTAATCCCAGTACTTTGGGAGGCTGAGGTGGGCAGATCATGTGAGGTCAGGAGTTCAAGAGTAGCCTGACCAACATGGTGAAACCCTGTTGCTACTAAAAATACAAAATTAGCTGGGCATGGCCTGTAATCCCAGCTACTTGGGAGGCTGAGTCAGGAGAATCGCTTGAACCCAGGAGCTAGAGGTTGCAGTGAGCCAAGATCACATCACTACACTTCAGCCTGGGCAACAAGCAAAATTCCTTTTCCAAAAAAAAACATTGACATAATGAAATTACTTATACTACACAATATTATAACCAATGAGTCAGGGTGGCCTACAGAATTTTTTGCAAAGAGTACTGTAAGTACACATCTGAAAATTCATCTTTTGCAGCTGTCTATGCTACAATGCAAATACACTGATGGTTACATTAATGCTTTTTATATGGTATAATATTATATAACATTAACAAACAGAAAAGAATGCCATGATACCTAAAATATCTAACTGAAGCAGATGAATGGTATTTCAAAATATCCTAAAGAGAATTTCTCTTGTGGAAATGTAGTTCACTCAAGTAGTTGCAACTGGTATTATGCAAAGCTTATCAGGGTCTGCAGAAGCTACAAAGTGTCCCATATATTAAATGTGCCATTAACTTAAATTCCAGCTGAATTAAACAGGTTGATATCACTGTGCAATTTTGGTGGCTGAATATATTTTACCAATTCTAAACATTTCTGGATAACTGGATACTGACATTAAAATTTTTAAATGCATTATGACCCATGACCTTCAAGATTCCAATAAAATTTTACTATTAGTTTTAAACTCCAATAACTCCAAAAATGACTCATGTTTAATATATAAGTTCATGAGGGGGTAGGGGGCTGTGAATAAACTTGTGGAATATAGAGTGTATCTAAGAGACCCAAAGCCACATCAGAGAGATAAGGTAATGTTTTAAAAAAAAAAAAAAAATCCCAACACTGACCTAGGAGTCAGGAAAACTGGCAGACAAAATTTACAAACAGAAACAATTATCTCTTTCCTCTGAACCTGACTTTGCTCAAGAGACAGTTAAGAGTACAGACACAGATTTTCATATTTCAACACCCCTAGAGGATCCTAAGTTCTATAAGGAAACATGCCATGTATTTTACGTTTACATATATCATAAAATCTAGCATAGTGTTTTGCACATATTAGGTACTCAATAAAAATGTGGTATGTGTGCAAAAGAATAAATGGTTCCATTTTACCCATAGTTAGCTGTCCAACTTTGGAAAATCCTTGACATGCTCTGGGCCTATTATGTCCTATATTAGTGAGAGGCAAGGCATTGGTTGTAGTAGTTAAAACAATGCTGGGAGTTAGAGAAGTGAAATGTACAAGCTAGAAAACAGTCATTATTCTGATATATGCACACAATGAAATATCATTCAGCAGTAAAAAAAGAATGGAGTACTGACATATACTACAAAATGGATGAACCTTAAAAACATGCTACCTGAAAGAAACCAGTCACAACAGACCACATATGATTCCATTTATATGAAATGTCCAAAATAGGCAAATCTATGGAGTGGGAAAGTAGATTAGTGTTTGTCTCAGTCTGGGAGGATGGGTAGATGGGGGATGAAAGCTAATAGCTACAGGGTTTCTTCTGGGGGTGATGAAAATGTTTTGAAATTGAAGTGATAGTTGCACACTCTGAATATATAAAAACCACTGAATTGTACACTTTAAATGAGTGAATTGTATAGTATGTGAGTTATACCTCGAAGCTGATTACAAAAAGGAGGAAGAAGAGGAAGGGAGGAGGATAAAATAAAATAAAGTCACCAATCAAACTGTATTTATATCTGTGAGGAAAAACAAAATAATTGCTCTCCATAGGCCATTCTGGCTCTCCCTTCACCGCCAAGCCTCAAAGCACACCTGCATTCCTCAGTGCCTAGTCCACTGCATGTAAACAAAGGATGCCCAGAGCAGTCGGTTGCCTAATGCTTAATTTTGGGAGGAAAGAAACAAAGAACCTGAAGCAAATCAAGTCAGTGTGCTCCCCTGGAAAAAAAAGTGTATGCTAGCCGGAGTTCTATGGTAGTGTTAGCACTGAAGTGCACAGAGGTAGGAGAAAAGGCTGAACGGCATGGGTTAAACGCTTGGCTCTGCTGTCTGGCAAACCTGGGCTCTTTCACATACTAGCGTCCACTTTCTTCTCACCTATTTAATAGTGAACATAAATTGGGTACACTTCTTTAATCACCTCTTAAAGGCCTCACTTCTTAATAGTCTCACACTGGCAACACCTGGATTTTGGAGAGGCCACATTCAAACCACAGCAGCAGCAGCAGCAGCAGCAGCAGCAGTAGCAGTATTTTCCCTTCTTAACTTCTTGCAACATCATTTAGGAACACCCGCCACAAGTAGGGTATTATTTCCAAATATATTCAAATTAAAAATGGCATATATATACCTACTATGTACATATAAAAATGAAAAAGTTTTTACATGTTTTTAAAGATAGCAGAGTAGCAGAAGAAGTAGACAGCAAACGCAGACATTTTTCAAATGGACAACCTGTCTATGCTTAATATACTTCCTTCCTTAAAAAATTGATGGATAATATCTACAAATTCTTCAAGCATGTGAAATCTAAACAAAATGAAGTTTAATGAGTAATCTGCACAAGAAAAGATGTAACGAAAAACACTATTATCCTAATTTCAAAACTTTTCTAAGTCAACATGTGATTTTAAATATTCATGGAAAAAAACAGCAGAGCCCCACTGAAAAGCAGGTCTCTGGCAGTTACTCAAGTTTAGCACAGCCACCTTAGACTAGATATTCTTCAGATGGGGCATGGGGGTGGTGGAAGGTGAAGGTGCAAAACTTAAGAGAGTTGCCAGAGAAATATTTGTCCCCTAAATATACAATGAAACTATCACAGAAGCTCAGGAAAAAATAATGCAACCTGGTTTTGTTCATTTCTTTTGGTTGGTCATCGTCTTTACTTCTGTAAGGAATAAGAAGCTGAAAACAAAGGGAAGAGGAAATCTATTCAAGTAAAAAGCCACCATGAAGGACTGAATAGACTTGCGTTTTCAGTTTTAGCTGCATATTATATTCTACAAGAAGCCCTTTAAAAGCATCCAGCCTAGTATTTAATTCTGGTGTAGAAATAGAGCTCTTAAAAAAAAAAAAAAGTTTTCCAGGTGAATCCAAAGAACAGATGGGGCTGAGAACACTCAGCTAGCTGGAAAGTGTGTACATCAGATACAGTGCAAAGTCTGGCAGGGTGCTCTAAGGATGATAAACATCTGGTACATAAATACTTTTTGATTAATGCTTTGAGTCATGTTGTGTGCCACCTCCTCATCACAAGACCAGAATCTCTTCCAGTTATCTCATCACCCTACAATGTTAAACAGCTTCAGCAAAGCCCATTTAAAGCCAACTGAGAAGCGCTTGCTGCATCAAGTACCTTTGATGAGATTCTAAAAGACAGGATTCACTAGTTAGCATAAGACCTAATATAAGCAATTCTTCAAAGGGAGAATTTAGGTTTACTGAAGCAGAAAACTAAGAGCCTTTAATAGAAAGCTGTAATTAATGGGTATTATAAATCATAGCAGTACATCTCTGATTTCAGGTTTGTGGGATGCACCACATGCAACACACAGTAATTCAACAAAAAGTGGCCTCCTGCATATAATTGCCTTTCCTGGAGAAAACCAATTTGATCCAAAGAGCCTGGAAAGGAATGCAGATAATTACACATACTTATACATACTTACAAAATTGCTTCCTGCTCTCCAAAGCAAACTTTTAAAAAAAACGTTTTTATTGTAAGCAAAATAATTTTTCTTCAGCTGTCCCTTTTTATATTCAATCTAATAGACCAGCAAAGCTAATTTTCACAATGACCAATTATATGTTTAATTAGTTATTCTGAGGTATGAACATTCCAAGATTTCATGCTGATTAAATTCTCCTATTCCCTGAATGGAATAATATATTAGGTAAAATTGCCTCAATGCAAAAATACAATCAAGAAAAATTTGAAACAAGTATCAAGTGTAGCTGGCTAGAAATCCATCAAATGATAACTGGAGTGCTCCACACCAGACCTTTACTTACGCAGGAAGGACCAATCGTAGGCAGAACTTCACTCACATAGAAAGGGCCTCTTTAGGGGCTCCGTTTGTCCATTTTGACAAAGTGCATATCTACAGTTTCAGGTATATCCTTGAGGTCTCTCCCTCTACCCCACATCAAAGTCATCTAAATAGCAGCTGACTTCTAAAAACTCCAACTTAATGAAGGCTCTATTTCCAGTTTTAAAATATTACCTCATCAACAACAACAGCTCTCCAAAAAACAAATGAACAAACAAACAAACAAACCCCACATATCTCCAAACAAGGGCTCCACAATAAATGTTACCAAAATCTGCTTTATAATACCTTGCATCTTTTAAGTTTAGCTTTTCTTTTTTCTCCTATATTGAAGTATGTGAAAGTCAACTTTTCATGTATGTAATAAACTATTATTGTTACACAAAGAAATTCTCTTACCAAAGAATATAATTTTTTTCAAAGGAAAACAATGTGATTTGATGATTTACTTAATTCCGTTTAACTTCATAACTCTTTACAAAAGTAAAAAGATGCAAATCATTTACTGTTTATCAATTCACCTTCAGGAACTGTGAAGCATTAAACAGCCACTTGATCTGCCCTATACTGCTGTGATTTCACCTTCAATATAAATAGACCATGTAGCTATCAGTAGTGACTACCTCCTATGTGGTAGATCCCTTCCTTCCTTACCATCTTTCTAACCGTGCTTTCCTCACCCTCCTTTACTCTCTACCTCCTACTCTCCTTTAACTTCTCTTTTATTACTAATTTTTCTGCCTTTGAATCCATTCTCCCTCTATCCTTTTATCACCATTTATTTTTCTCTACATTCTCTCTCCTCAACCTCTTCCTTTTCAGCACACTACCTTTTTCATCAACCACCCCTTTTTATTTTTCTTGCCTTATTAACTTTCTCCCCTTGGCTCTCCTGCTGTTTCTGCCTTAGCCATCGCTCTCCTCCATTTGTTTAGTGCCTTGTTCTAGTCTCTCTTCTACAAACTCAGACCACAGCTCACGGTCTTTGTACCTTTCCCAACCAGGTGGTCCTTGGAGAAAGGCAAGATCTAAAATTCCAAGGGATTAGAAAAATTAGACTTTGGATGGAAAAAAAAAGTATCCCTAATATCTAACTTTATAAATCTGTGTCACAAGGCACAAACTAAGTTACTGCTATAGTTATAATTTACCACCAGTGATCTTTCAAAAATGGAGCAGAGATGAATGAGATTTTAATACTGTAATTGGGACTTAGAATCTACTATTGGGACTTACTCTAGTTTCCTTTTAACCTCTGAAGTATATATGTAGAAAGGGTCATCAGCAGAGAGGGACAACTAAGGTGCCAAACACTGAGAAGAAAGTATCGTTTTCATGCAAATCTAGAATTCAGGCACTATTTTAACCATGAAAATAAAAACAAAAGATGCAGGCTGTAACTAAAGCTAGCTATAACTTGAATCTAGTAAGCTTTTATAGGACAATATGTTTTAATCCTATCAAATTAGAATATCTACCAACAAAAGGCTACATATAATTATTTAATAAATACTTTCGATATAAAAATCTCAATGTCATTTAAAGATTAAGCAATTTTGGGATTTGGGGTTTCCCAAAGTCATTGTGAAACATGACAGTTCTCTCTACACATTATTCTATCTAAGCAGCAGCAATACTCTAGTCTTAAACTTTGGGAGAAGGTAAGACTGCCTAAAGATTACTCTTTGCCAAAGAGAGAGAGAGAGAGAGAGAGAGAAATTGACCCCCTCATTTACTTAAAGCAGCACACTAAACCCAAGTCAACTAATTTGTGATGGGAGTTAAATGAGGAGCCACTGCAGAACACAGCACCAAGGAGAAAAGAAGGTTGTAAGGACAAGAGGCTACAAGTACAACAGAGTTATCCAGAGTGAGGAAATAATTGTTTTCAAGTATTTGTAAGATGTGATTGAAGAGATTAAGGGAAAATTTAAATCATTCTGATAAAATGCCACTAATCTACTTACATTATTGTTTTAGGAAGCAGAATTCATCCAACACTATTTGTCCAAAGATAACCTATGTTTCTTAAGGTGAATGTAAGTTAAAACGGAAAGGCTGCTTTTACCGGTCAGGGTAACTCAGCCAACTGTATTTTTAGCCTCCAAACTACTAGAAATTGGAGATAAAGCACTAAATGAGTAGTTTTTTAAAAAGAGCACTGTTTAGAGAGATGAGACTGCAGAAAAGAAGTACGTTCAAATGTAGGCAGCGGAAGTTTATAATTCTATGTGGCCAAGATCTTTTAAATATTTAGAATATTATACTTGGTTCTTAGTAACATTACATGTTTATTAATAAATATAAGCTGAAAACAGAAATTAAAATATAAACGCAAATAATATTGTGGTCTAAATAGGTAGCTAGATGTATGAGAAAACTGATGATCCCTTCTGTTAAAATATTAAAAGTATATACTTCTTAACATAACTTCAGATTTACTGCATAAAACCTTGACTCTCATTGCTTATTCTGAATCAAGGGCAAAAACTTCTACTATTGTCATATCTTGCATACAAAACAGCTTGTTTCTCCAAAAATCAATATGTCAAATATTTGACTGATCTGTATGCTCTGATTAGAGAATTCACATCGTAAGGTCACAGTGTTCTACCTGCTTCTTGAGGTTTCCACATTAACAGTCAATATCAAGGGTTGAATTTTCCAAGGTTTAAATGTCACTATCTGTTTTCATTGTAATGGTTACAAAACCATAAATGTGATTCAGTAGTGTTTTTATACTGAGGGTGGTAAGAATTTGCCTGCTGTGAAAATACCAATAGTTCACCTTGCATGACATTTTCCCATTTGAAAGTATCTGCTTTCACAGACTGAAAGCTAATGTGCCAGGAGGCACCGTGCTTCTCAGCAACATAAAGAGAGTTCCAGATGGAAACTCAGGGTCTGGATGGCCCTTCACTTGGGATGAGAAGCGAGTTAAACAGGCTCTTCATGCAGAATATCAATTATCAGCAATACACGTATGCCAAGATAATCACAACAGTGATGATAAGGAAATCAGGAAATCACTGCCTAACACCAGCCACTATATCCTAACATGAGAAGCTCTCTTCATAACCATTTCACCCTCAGGGACAACAGAACCTCTGTTTCAAGGCTTACAAACAAAAATTACAACCAGCCTGGAGTCAAAGCCTAAGCTCTTCAATGAAATAAATCAACTTGAAAGAAACTAGAGAGCAAATGAATTGGGCATTTAATAAAAATAACATTAGCCTTGGCCCTGAACATACTGAAGAAATGGTTCTATAAATCCCCTCCTAAAAGGAAACCCATGATAATATTATATGCTATGTATAGTTACTTAGTAAGTATGTGCTGTATATATTAGTCAGTGTTCTAAGTTGTCAGTGGCATACACCAACTAATAAATTTAATTAGACAAAATATTTGCTAAAAATAGTAAGTACTTAGAGCAGGGCTCCTAACCCCAGCTAGCAACCCAGCCACACAGCAGGCAGTGAGCTGGTGGTGGGAGGTCGGGGGAGTAAGCATTACCACCTGAGCTCTGCCTCCTGTCAGATCAGCGGCAGCATTAGATTCTCATAGGAATGTGAACCCTAGCCGGACACAGTGGCTTGCGCCTGTAATCCCAGCACCTTGGGAGGCCGAGGCAGACAGATTACAAGGTCAGGAGTTCAAGACCAGCCTGGCCAACAAAGTGAAACCTTGTCGCTACTAAAAAATACAAAAATTATTCTGTAAGTTTTGTATTTTTTAGTCATGGTGGCTCACACTTGTATGTAGTCCCAGCAACTTGGGAGGCTGAGGCAGAAGAACCTCCCGGAGGTGGAGGTTGTGGTGAGCCAAGATCACGCCACTGTGCTCCAGCCTGGGCAATAAAGTGAGACTCTGTCTCAAAAAAAAAAAAAGGAATGTGAACCCTACTGTGAACTGCACATCTGATGGATCTAGGTTGAGTGCTTCTAATAAGAATCTAATACCTGATGATCTGAGGTGGAACAGTCTCATCCCAAAACCATCCCACCCCACTACATGGTCCAAAGAAAAACTGTCTTCCACCAAACCAATACTTGATGCCAAAATGGTTGGGGACCACTGACTTAAGAGAATATCCACAGGGTAAAAGAATAATGAGAGGTGGCTGGCAAGATGGCCAAATAGGAACAGCTCCGGTCTGCAGCTCCCAGCAAGATCAACGCAGAAGACGGGTGATTTCTGCATTTCCAACAGAGGTACCTGGCCCATCTCATTGGGACTGGCACTGCTTCACCCAGGAAACACAAGAGGGGGGAGAACGCCCTCCCTTAGCCAAGGGAAGCCGCAAGGGACCATGCCATGAGAAACGGTGTGCTCCAGCCCAGATACTATGCTTTTCCCATGGTCTTTACAACCCACAGACCAGGAGATTCCTTCAGGTGCCTACGAAACCAGGGCCCTGGGTTTCAAGCACAAAACTGGGCGGCCGCTGGCACAGACACCAAGCTAGCTGCAGGACATTTTTTTTCATACCCAGTGGTGCCTGGAATGCCAGCGAGACAAAACCATTCACTCCCTCAGAAAGGGGGCTCAAGTCAGGGAGCCAAGTGATCTAGCACAGCAGATCATCCCCTCCCGACAGAGCCCAGCAAGCTAAGATCCACTGGCTTGAAATTCTTGCTGACAGCACAGCCGTCTAAAGTTGACCTGGAACACTCAAGGTTGGTGGGGGGAGGGGCATCCGCCATTGCTGAAGCTTGAGTAGGTGGTTTTTCCCTGACAGTGTAAACAAAGCCGCCCAGAAGTTCAAACTAGGATGAGCCCACCACAGCTTGACAAAACCACTGTAGTGAGACTACCTCTCTAGATTCCTCCTCTCTGGGCAGAGCACCTCTGAAAGAAAGGAAGCAGCCCCAGTCAGGGGCTTATAGACCAAACTCCCAGCTCCCTGGGACAGAGCACCAGAGGGAAGGGCTCGCAGTGAGTGCAGCTTCAGCAGACTTAAATGTTGCTGCCTATAGGCGCTGAAGAGAGCAGAGGATATCCTAGCACAGAGCTTCAGCTCTGCTAAGAAACAGACTGCCTCCTCAAGTGGGTCCCTGACCCCCATGCCTCCTGACTAGGAAACGCCTCCCAGCAGGGGTTGACAGACACCTCCTACAAGAGAGCTCTGGCTGCCATCTGGCAGGGGCCCCTCAGGGATGAACCTTCCAGAGTAAAGAACAGGCAGCAATCTTTGCTGTTATATAGCCTCTGCTGGTGATACCCAGGAAAACAGGGTCTGGAATGGACCCCCAGCAAACTCCAGCAGACCTGCAGCAGAGGGGCCTGACTGTTAGAAGGAAAACTAACAAACAGAGAGCAACAGCATCAACAACAACAAAAAGAACATCCATACAAAAACTCCATCCAAAAGGTCACCAACATCAGAGACCAAAGGTAGACAAATCCACAAAGACGAGGAAAAACCAGCACAAAAAGGCTGAAAATTCCAAAAACCAGTATGCCTCTTTTCCTCCAAAGGATCACAACTCCTTGCAAGCAAGGGAACAAAACTGGCCAGAGAATGAGTTTGATGAATTGACAGAAGTAGGCTTCAGAAGGTGGGTAAAAGCAAACTCCTCCAAGCTAAAGGAGCATGATCTAACCCAAAGCAAGGAAGCTAAGATCTTTGATAAAAGATTAGAGGAATTGCTAACTAGAATAACCAGTTTCTAGAAGAACCAGAAGATAAATAATCTGATGAAGCTAAAAACCACAGCAGAAGAACTTCATGAAGTATACAGAAGTATCAACAGCAGAATCGATCAAGAAAAAATATATACCAGAGATTAAAGATCAACTTAGTGACATAAGGCGTGAAGACAATATTAGAGAAAAAAAAATGAAAAAGAATGAACAAAGCCTCCAAGAAATCTAGGACAATGTGAAAAGACCAAAAATACATTTGATTGGTGTACCTGAAAGTGACAGGGAGAATGGAACCAAGTAGGAAAACACTTTTCAGGATATTATCCAGGAGAACTTCCCCAACCTAGCAAAACAGGACAACATTCAAATTCAGGAAATACAGAGAACACCACAAAGATACTCCTCAAGAAGAGCAACCCCCAAGACACATAATCGTCAGATTCACCAAGGTTGAAATAAAGGAAAAAATGTTAAGGGCAGACAAAGAGAAAGGTCAGGATACCCACAAAGGGAAGACCATCAGACTCATAGCAGATCTCTCAGCAGAAACCCTAGAAGCCACAAAAGAGTGAGGGTCAATATTCAGCATTTTAAAAATAAAACAATTTTCAACCCAGAACTTAATATCCAGCCAAACTAAGCTTCATAAGCAAAAAATAAATAAAATCCTTTATGGAAAAGCAAATGCTGAGAGATTTTGTCACCACCAGGCCTGCTTTACAAGAGCTCCTGAAGGAAGAACTTGAAATGGAAAGAAACAACTGGTACCAGCCACTGCAAAAAACATACCAAATCATAAAGGCCACCGACGCTATGAGGAAACTGCATCAACTAACAGGCAAAATAACCAGCTAGCATCACAATGGCAGGATCAAATTCCCACATAACAATACTAACCTTAAAGGTAAATGGGCTAAATGTCCCAACTAAAAGACACATTCTAGCAAATTGGATAATTTGAATAATTTCACAAGACCCATTGGTGTGCTGTATTCAGGAGACCCATGTCACCTGCAAGACACGAAAAGGCTCAAAATAAAGAGACTGAGGAAGATTTACCAACTAAATGGAAAGCTAAAAAAGCAGGGATTGCAATCCTAGTCTTTGAAAAAACAGACTATAAACCTACACACATCAAAAGAGACAAAGAAGGGCATTACATAATGATAAAGGGATGAGTGCAACAAGAAGAACTATCCTAAATACATATGCATCCAATGCAGAAGCACCCAGATACATAAAGCAAGGTTTTAGAGACCTACAAATAGACTTAGACTCCCACACAATAATAGTGGGAGACTTTAACACCCCACTGTCAGTATTAGACAGACCAATGAGACAGAAACTTAACAAAGATACACAGGACTTGAATTGAGCTCTGGACCAAGCGAACCTAATAGACATCCACAGAACCCACCACCCCAAATCTACAGAATATACATTCTTCTCAGCACCACATTGCACTTATTTTAAAATTGATTACATAATTAGAAGTAAAACATTCCTCAGCAAATGCAAAAGAACAGAAATTGTAACAAAGAGTCTCTCAGACCACAGTGCAATCAAATTAGAACTCAGGATTAAGAACTCACTCAAAACTGCACAACTACACGGACACCGAACAATTTGCTCCTCAATGACTACTGGGTAAATAACAAAATGAATTCAGAAATAAACAAGTACTGTGAAACTAATGAGAACAAAGACACAACGTACCAGAATCTCTGAAACACAGCTAACGCAGGGTTCAGAGGGAAATTTATAGCACTAAATGCCCACAAGAGAAAGCGGGAAAGATCTAAAATTGACATCTGAACATCACAATTAAAAGAACTAGAGAAGCAAGAGCAAACAAATTCAAAAGTTAGCGGAAGACAAGAAATAACTAAAATCAGATCAGAATCGAAGGACACAGAGATTAAAAAAAAAAAAACCTTCAAAAAAACCAATGAATCCAGAAGCTGGATTTTTGAAAAGATTAACAAAATAGACAGACAGATAGGCAGACTGATTAAAGAAGAAAAGAGAGAAGAATCATAAAGATGCAATAAAAAATGATAAACGGTATCACCACTGATCCCACAGAAATACAAACTACCATCAGAGAATACTACAAACCCCTCTATGCAAATAAACAAGAAAATTTAGGGAAAAAATGGATAAATTCCTCAAAACATACACCCTCCCAAACCTAAACAAGGAAGAAGTCAAAACCTTGAATACACCAATAACAAGTTCTGAAATTCAGGCAGTAATTAATAGCCTACCAACCAAAGAGCCCAGGACCAGACAGAGTCACAACCAATTCTATCAGAGTTACAAAGAGGAGCTGGTACCATTCCTTCTGAAACTGAGAAAAAGAGGGACTCCTCCTTAACTCATTTTATGAGGCCAGCATCATCCTGATACCAAAACCTGGCAGAAACACAATTAAAAAAATTTCCGGCCAGTATCTCTGATGACCATTGATGCGAAAATCCTCAATAAAATACTGGCAAACTGAATCCAGCAGCACATCAAAAAGCTTATCCACCATGATCAAGTTGGCTTCATCCCTGGAATGCAATGCTGTTTCAACATACACAAATCAATAAAGGTAACCATTGCATAAACAGAACCAATGACAAAAATCACATCATTATCTCAATAGATGCAGAAAAGGCCTTTGATAAAATTCAATACCCTAACATCCTAAAAGCTCTCAACATCCTACAGACTCCAAATAAACTAGCTATTGATGAAACGTATCTCAAAATAATAACAGCTACTTATGACAAACCCACTGCCAATATCAAACTGAATGGGCAAAAGATGGAAGCAGTCCCTTTGAAAACCTGCACAAGAGAAGGATGCCCTCTCTCACCAAACCTATTCAACATAGTATTGGAAGTTCTAGCTAAGGCAGTCAGACAACAGAAAGAAAGAAAGAGTATTCAAAAAAGAAGAGAGGAAGTCAAATTGTCTCTGTTTGCAGATGATATGATTGAATATTTAAAAACCCCATCAAGACATCCCAAAATCTCCTTAAGCTGATAAGCAACTTTAGAAAAGTCTCAGGATATAAAATCAATATGCAAAAATCATGAGCATTCCTGCACACCAATAATAGAGAACCAAATCATGAGTGAACTCCCATTCACAATTGCTACAAAGAGAATTAACTATCTAGTAATACAACTTACAAGGGATGTAAAAGATCTCTTCAAGAACTACAGAACAATGCTCAAGAAAATAAAAAACACAAACAAATGGAAAAACATTCCATGCTCATGAATAGGAAGAATCAATATCATGAAAATGGCCATAATGCCCAAAGTAATTCATAGATTCAATATTATTCCCATCAAGCTACCAATGACCTTCTTCACAGAACTAGAAAAAACTACTTTAAATTTCATATGGAACCAAAAAAGAGCTCATATAGCCAAGACAATCCTAGGCAAAAAGAACAAAGCAGGAGGCACCACGCTACTTGACTTCAAACTATACTAGAAATCTACAGTAACCAAAACAGCATGGTACTGGTACCGAAACAGATATATAGACCAATGGAACAGAACAGAGGCCTCGGAGGCAACATCACACATCTACAACCATCCGATCTTTGACAAACCTGACAAAAACAAGCAATGGGGAAAGGATTTCCTGTTTAATAAATGGTGTTGGGAAAACTGGCTAGCCATGTGCAGAAAACAGAAACTGGACCCCTTCCTGACACCTTACTCTAAAATTAACTCCAGATGGATTAAAGACTTAAACATAAGACTTAACACCATAAAAACTCTGGAAGAAAACCTAGGCAAAACCATTCTGGACATAGGTGTAGGCAAGGACTTCATGACTAAAACACCAAAAGCATTGGCAACAAAAGCAAAAATGGACAAAGGGACTCAATCAAACTCCACAGCTTCTGCACAGTCAAAGAAAGAGTCATTAGAGTGAATCGGCAACCAACAGAATGGGAAAAAATTTTTGCAATCTACCCATCTGACAAAGGGCTAATATCCAGAATCTACAAAGAACTAAAACAGATTTACAAGAAAAAAACAAACATGCCCATTCAAAAGTGGGCA
>CAUYQU010091639.1:0-14550 GCA_963574635.1 Cheracebus regulus
CCCAGCCCACGCACTCGAGGCTGCAGCGAGCTGAGACCGTGCCACTGTACTCCAGCTTGGCAAACAGAGTGAGACTCTGTCTCGAAAGACAGCAGGGAGGACAGCAAGAAAGAAAGAAAGAAACAAAGAAAGAAAGAAACAAAAAGAAAGACAGAAAGACAGAAAAAGAAAGACAGAAAGAAAGAGAAACAACAGAAAACTGATAAAGTGGAAAGGCATTTTATAATACAAAACATGATTTTTACTGCCCTCTTCCTTTTTCAAACAGTATTGGTAATTATCATTGTAATTATTCAAGGTAGAGAGTGATCATTTCTGCATTATATGGAGTAAACTGGTTCTTCTTCTTGACAGTCAAAAATATGTTTGCTCAACAGTACTCCACTCACCCCCTTAAGTTATCTGATCAGAAATCTTTCAAGTCTCACCAGTTCACTTTAAAATGACAAAATACCAGTCGCGAAGTCAAATGGAGTTTCTCAGCCTCATGTCATTGCGATTGGTGGGATTCATGTCAGAGTTTTCTAAGAACTACATTAAGTTTCACTTCTATCATTTGGAGTGCTGGTTCACTGGGAAACATTTATAACTAACGATGTCGTTCATATACAGGATATGGAAGAAGAATGCAGCTCCAAATGGGAAATATGCTGAAAGCCTACCTGCATAAATTTGACTTAATATTACTAACTTGGGTGGATAGATCATTGTTCACAGGCTTGGGTGAGTAAAACCAGCGTCTTGGAGCTTGAATTATAGGGAGAGAAACATTGGTTTACTAGAGAGGCTTCAAATGCAAATGTGACACAAAAATTTCCATAGGCTCTGTTCTGATATTTTTTAAAAAGATATATTTGAGAACCTTGGAGAAGCTATTGCATGGAGTAGTAACCTGATTATAAAGTTTGTGCTTCATTTAATAGCAAGGATAATAACATCTCAAGAACAATCTTTCAGGAACCTTCGGGAGTGTTTAAAAGATTTGGCATAATTATCATCATAGTTTTGTCTTTAGACATAGGTAGAAAAAAAGGGGGAGAATCTTCTAGTGATCTTGGAATAGACTAAACATTATTCATTTATTTATTCAAAATACATTCTTAGAGCAATCGTTATATTCCAGATTCTGTGCAAAGACTTAATATCAACAAAACATAATTCATTTTTTTTTTTGTAGTTCTCAAAGTGCTCACAGACCTACGAATCATGACATTAAGAGAAATGGGCTCTTTCTCGTTTTTGGACCAAAGGTAATTCTTCACTCTTGACTGTATGTTGCTTATGACAGGAACAATTGGAGAATGGAAAGGAAATGAGGAATGATGAGCATCAGGGGAGAAAAAGAGAGAAGAAAATAAAACAAGAAGGAAATCAAAGACAATGTTATCATAGTTGCTTCAGGGAAACTACACCTTGATCCAGAATTGAGGTACAGCAGCCCTAGCAGTGATCAGCTCAGTAACTCTTGAACCTTTGTTTCATCTTCCCCAACCTCTAATTCTCTCTCTTTAGAAGATAACTTGTAAGAGTGAATGACTGCATGCAAACCCTTATCAAGCACAGTTTGTTGAGGAATTCTGGCTTAAGACAAGTGTTATTCAGACAAAGTTTAGCTAAGGCTAGGTTCTGACCCACTCGCCCTTTGCTAATTTAAACATACACATATCTAACTGGTACTATGGCCCACATAGCTATCTCTATTTGGTGAGGTCTAGCCTTCTCTGAAAGTAGTTATACTTTTATTTTATCATATTTTATTTTATTTTACCTATTCAATATGGTTCAGTAGACCAAGTCCTGAGCTGGCAAATACATAGATAATAAATGTTGAATATCATTACTCATTAGGGAAATTCAAATTAAAACCCCAATGACATACCACTACACAATCATTAAAATGAATACAATAAAATTTAAAATTCTGACAGTACCAGGTTCTTCTGAGAATGCAGAGCAGTTGCAACTCTTACATGTTGCTGATGGGAATACAAAATGGCCTGGCTACTCTGGAAGGCAGTCTGAGCTAAACACTTACCACATCACTCAATAATCCACTCAATGCAAATATTCTTCAGTTAATGCATAGATTTAAAAAAATGGTGGTACATCCATGCAATGAAGTACCATCTACCAATGAAAAGGAATGTATTATTGACACATGCAACAACATGGATGACTTTTAAATGAATTATACTAAGTAAAAGAAGTCAGACTCAAAGGACTATGCACTATATGATTCCATTTACATGATATTATCACAAAAGAACGACAGAAACAGAAAAGAGATCAATAGTTTTCTATGGCTGGAGGTGATGAGAATGGTGATTACAAAAGGGTATGGGGAAACTTTTTAGATGCTATAGCTATTCTAGATCTTGATTATAATGTTTGATACAGCACTATATTTGTTAAAATCGCATTGAAATTTACATTAAATTTGAATAAAATTGAACAAAACATTGTAAAAATTTAAAATTATTTAATCTTATTCTATGGAAATTATACTTCTGTAAACCAGACTTGAATATAAAGATTATGTATCACCCACCAAAAGCATTTCTCAGAGTTGTATGTATTTTTAATCTTATCTGGGTTCCAAGAATATAGTTTATATTTTTAATACATTTTTAATTGAAAAATAAAAATTTTATATATTGATCATGTTCAACATGTTTTGAAACGTGTATACACTGTGAAATGGCTAAATTGAGCTAAGTTATATGCATAATATCTCACATACTTACTTTTAACTAAGTTGATATTTTTAGACAAATAGAGAATGCAAGTCTAATTTCTTCTAGAATTACTAATATGGATTTCACTATTAATTATAGTCAAAAAGCATACTCTGTAAGAGAGCAACAAATATCATTCTCATTGAATGGAAAGAAAGAAAGAAGTGAGTATGTGGATACATTTTACAAAGACATCAAGTTGAAAAACCAAATAACTAATTGCTCTGATTTTCTTACTGAAGAGGTGCTATTATAAAGAAGGGACAAATTTCAAGATGGAAAAAACTATTCAGAACAACCGATAAAGAAAGGGTGAAATGGTGGTAATTAGCAATGAGCCAGGGTCTAAGCACGAGAAGCCAATTTGTTTCATAGAAGACAGCAGTACTAATGTGCTCTCTATACACTAGAAAAGGCAAGATGAAAAGCACACATCTTACTACTCCAGAGACAACAGAATGAATGTAGTTGACATAACAATCCTCAAAATAACATGCAGGCATATTTTGCAGGACTCAGTATATAAATTGAAAGAAGCCGTAAATCATATAGTCACACTCAGTCCAATTACAATGAACAAATTTTCTAAATTAGCTGAATAGAAAATTTAACTATATTACAAATCAATGGAAAATGAAACTCACATTTCAGTTTAATTTATACATTTCAGGTAATCTATAAGTATATAGATTACCTCATATAGGTATAGGAATAATTACTCACATATGAAGAATGATTTAAAATAGCATCCCTAGAAGGAAAAGTGAGTCTTTATATTTGCAGAACATGAAAAGTATAAAGTGGCTTATAATAACATCTTATAATCTATTGACATTCACATGCAAATTTTAAACTCATTTTGAAAACAAAGTGCTGCTTTAAGAAAATATTTACCTTTGTTCTTTCAGTACCATAAAAGCTGTAATTTTATTTTCAATTCCAAAACAAAACAATATTTCAACAACTTAAGTTTATAGTTAAAAATCTTCTCACACTGGACATTTGAATTTGTGGCACTTAGAGTTCACAGGTTGTCAAATGGAGTTGAGTGTCTTGCTAGAGCCAGCAATCTCAGGGTGAAGACTCTGAAGTCATGGGCTATGGCCAAAGTTAAGCCCCTGAAGTACACATGGAAACCTGCCCACTGAATATTGGACTGCCACAAGGCTGACTACAGACATTGTATGCCAGTTCTTAGAAGGAAGATCAAAGTTACTGGTGCATAGTCAAGTTTTGAGCAGAAAATGGAGGGAGGATAGCCAGAACCTCTTGGAGTGCCCACATGAAGAAGTGGGGAGCACAGAAAAAAAAGCAACAAAAGTCTGGCTAAGATTTACCCTTCAGCCAGAACCCAGCGGAAAGGATAGGTAGGAGTGCTTCTCTGTTCCGCTTAACCATCTGACAGTCTGCTGACTGCTAAACTAATGGGGAATCCCTCTGCCCCTATGACCAGCAACAACACTATCAGTGTCAGTGGCAATTAAAGATTTTCCCTGGAACAGATAACTGGGTGGCCAGATTACACAGCCATGCAACACCCTCTCACATCCCAGTTGAGAGAGTGGACCCATAATAGTTGTGCACCTGTGGCACCACTCTCTTACCTGGAGCTCTACTCTTGAACTGTAGTACCACCAGACCTCCCACAGACAATTCCCATATCCCACTCTGACCTTGGCAAGCACAGGGAACTGGTGGATCTCCAGCAAGTTGTTTGTTGCCAGGAGAACTAACCCTCAGTACATACCACCCCAAGGAAGTGGAGAGCACAGCCTGTCAAAGCCTTCCCTGGGACAAAGGAATCACAGGTACAGTACCCACCACTGAAGGGAGCACTACCAAAGGCTGGGAATAGACATGAAGAGGGGGTAATCTCTCACCCCTGCCCCCTCCCCTCCGCACTGTTACACAGATGATTGTGGTTATTTCCATTGGATCACGATGAGTGCACACCAGGCACGGTTGCTTTCCCCACTTCCCCAATGACTCTACCCATGCTGAAGGTAAGCACATGCTCTGGAGGGTACTTTCTGCACTTCAGTAGCTCCTCCCCAGATGGGGACGAATACACACTGACAGCCTACAGCCTACCTACTGGTTCCTACATGTTATTACTATCTACTGGACTATAGCCTGAATTACACCACCAAACAAAAATACATTGCTATGACATACAGCATCTGAAAAAGCAACTGCATGAACCTATCTGCAACCAAGGAACACATACAAGACCTTAGCCTTCTGAGAGTATCCAGAAATAACACCAAACAATCAAACACAACATACACTATGATCATACCCTCAATGGAAAAATGAATAAAAAATTTAAAAGCCCTATCCAAACAATAACATATTCAAGAAAAGAAGCATCACTTCCATCAGATGAGGATTCAGCACAAGATCTCTGGCAATACAAAAAGCCAAAGTGTTTTGGCTCCTTCACAATGGATCCTAGCCAGAATAAAGTTATCTAAAGTGACACACATAGAATTCAGAATATGAATGGCAAGAAAGCTCAACGAGATCCAAGAGAAAATCGAAATCCAATATAAAGAAGCCAGAAAAACAATCTAAGATTTGAAAGAAAACACAGTTATATTAAGAGAAAAAAGAACCCCAGAAATTCTGCAGTTCAAAAATTTCCTACAAGAATGTCAAAGTGCAGTTGGAAGTCTTAACAACAGACTCAACTAAGCAGAAGAAATAATTTCAGAGCTTGAAGACTGGTCTTTTAAATTAAGCCTGTCAGAAAAAAATTAAAAAGAATTAAAATAGTAACCAATAATTTTGGGAAATATGAAATTCTGTAAAATGACCAGACCTATGACTTATTGGCATTCCTGAGAGAGAAAAAGATAAAGTAAGTAACTTGGAAAACAAATTGAGGGTATAATCCAAGAAAAGTTCCTCAATATTGCAAGAGACACTGACATACAGATACAAAAAATTCATAGAACCCCTGTGAGATACTACATAAGATAACCATCCTCAAGGCATATAGTCATCAGACTACCCAAGGTCAACATGAAAGAATATCTTGAAAGTAACTAGAGGAAAGGGTTCAACTGTCTAGAAAAGGAATTCCAACAAACTAACAGCAGACTTCTCAGCAGAAATCTTACAAGCCAGAAGAGATTGGGGGCCTAGTTTTAGCCTTCTTAAATAAAAGAAATACCAGCTAAGAAGTTCATATCCCACCAAACTGAGTTTTATAAACAAAGGAGAAGTAAAGTCCTTCCTAGAGAAGCAAATACTGAGGGAATTCAGTGTTTGAATTGAATACTTTTGTGGTGGCAAGTATTGTTCCTTTGTTTCCATTTTTAGAACTTCCTTAAGTATTTCTGCTTACATCCCACTCTGACCTTGGCAAGCACAGGGAACTGGTGAATCTACAGCAAGTTGTTTTTTTCCAGGAGAACTAACCCACATACAAAGCCCACAGGCAGACCCTATAAAGCAACTACGTAATCAAAATTGCAAAGCAACTAGCTAACACTATGACAGGGATGAAACCTCATATATCAATATTAACTTTGAATGTTACCCAGTCCAGCGTAGGCATAGAGATCCTCACCCAGGCAGTACTGAAGAAATTGAGAAGCAGACACCCAGATAGAACAACAAAGTGGGACTATCTGAGGGGGCAGCAGCCTTCCAAGCTGAGAGACTCAGGGGGCAGACAGCATTCCAGCATTCCAGGCTGAAGTCCTTGAGCAGACTCTGACCCATGCATTTATCCTCTCTGAACAGGTGATTATTATTAACAAACAGATTTTCGCTATTTTCTTATAACACAAAATATGCCAAGTAAGCAGCTGGTGCCTGCTTACCATTGATCACAAACTAAAAAGTATTCCCCACGAGGAAGCCATGGGGGCAGGGTCAGATGTCCCACGCTTAAAGAATTGTATGCCTTGCAACTTTAGAATGCTCCAAGTAGTTTTCTACTTGGTGGGGAGGAAGGGGAGGCTAGGTTTTCCTTGCCATCGTTCTTCCTAATGAACAATATATTTTATCATACAGTCAACATTTCTCAGCAATCATATACAGAGCATCTCTCAACAGAATGTAAACAGCCTAAATGCTCTACTTAAAAGACAAAGTGGAAATTAAATTTAAAAAACAAGATCCATTCAGCTGCTATCTTCAAGAGACCCATCTCACATGTAAATAACAGCCATAAACTCAAAGTAAAGGGATGAAGAAAGATCTATTCATGCAACAATAAAAAACAAAAAAGAGCAAGGGCATTACTCTTATTTCAGATAAAACAGACTTTAAACCAAAAACAGTAAGAAAAGACAAAGAAGATTATTACATAATGATAAGGGTTCAGTTCAACAAGAATATTTAACTATCTAATCAACATTAGAACACTAGGATTTATAAAAACAATTACTACTGTACCTAGTGTAGTAGTATCTGTCTAAGAAAAGAGATAGTTGGCCATACAGAAATACGCTGACAGCATCAGATAATTGAGGCAGAATACTAACAAAGAAATTCTGCACTTACATTAGACACTTAGCCAATTTGACCTAGAAGACATATACAGAATATTCTACTCAACAATCACAGAATATACATTCTTTTCAACTGCACATGGAACAGACTCTAAGATTAACCACATGCTTTGCCATAAAACAAGTATTCTTAAATAAAAAAAAAATTGAAATTATACCAAGCATTTTCTCAGACCACACTGGCACAAAAATTTAAGTGATTTTGTATAGGAACTCTCAAAACCACAGAAACATATGGAAACTAAACAACTTGCTCCTGAATGACTTTTGGGTAAACAATGAAATTAAGACAGAAATCAAAAAAATTTTTGAAACAAGTGAAAACAGAGACAAAACTCACCAGAACCTCAGAGATGTGCCAAAAGTAGCATTAAAAGGAAAGTTTATAGCACTAAACACATACATCAAAAAGATAAAAAACTCCACAATCAACAACCTAGTGTCACACCTAAAAGAACTAGAAAATCAAGAACAAACTAGATCCAAAACTAGCAGAAGAAAAGAAATAACTAAAATAGAAGAGAACTAAATGAAATCGAGACAAAATAGACTACTAAGGATCATTGAAACAAAAAATTGTTTTTGAAAGGATAAACAAGATTGGTAGACCACTAGCTCAATTAACAAAGAAAGGAGGGAGAAAAGATCCAAATAAGCATAATCAGAAATGACAAAGGTGAATTACAACTGATTCCACTGAAATACAAAAGATCCTCAGAGATTACTATGAACATCTCTATGTGCACAAACTAGAAAACCTAAAGAAAATGGATACATTTCTGGAAACATACAACTTCCTAAGACTGAAACAAGAAGTAATGCAAATACCAAACAGATAAATAATAAGTTATGAAACTAAATTAGTAATTTAAAAAATCTATCAAGCAAAAAGAAAACCCTGAAACAGATGGATTCAAAGACAAATTCTACCACACATACAAAAAAGAGCTGGCATCAATCCCACTGAAACTATCCCCCAAAAATCAGGAAGGAGAGATTCCTTCCTAACTCATTAAACAAAACTAGTATCATCCTAATACCAAAATCTGACAGAGACACACAAAAAAGAAAACTACAGGCCAATATTTCTGATAAACCTAGACACAAAAATTCTCAACAAAATAGTAGTAAACTGAATCCAGCAGCGTATCACAATGGTAATTCAACATAATTAAGTGAGCTTTATTCCTGGGATGAAAGGATAGTTCAGCATATGCATATTAATAAATGTGATTCATCACATAAATAATTAAGAACATATATGATCATCTCAATAGAAGCAGAAAAAGCATTTGATAAAATCCAACATCCCTTCATGATAAAACCACCCAACAAACTAGGCATCAAAAGAACATACCTCAAAATAATAAGAGCATCTCTGATAAACCACAGCCAACACCATACTGAATGGGTAAAAGTTGGAAGCATTCCCCCTAAGAACTGGAAGAATGCAGGGATGCCAACTGTCATCACCCCTCTTCCATATTGTACTTGAAGACCTAGCCAAAGTGATCAGGCAAGAGAAAAACATCCAAATTGAAAAAAAAAGTCAAATTATCTTTTTTAACTGCTGAGATCATTCTATCCCTAGAAAATTCTAAAAAAAAACTCTGCCAAAATTCTCCTATAACTGATAAATCACTTCAGTAATGTTTCATGATACAAAATCAATGTACAAAAATCAGTAGGATTTATATCCACCAATAGCATTCAAGCTGAGAGTCAAATCTAGAAGACAATCCCATTTACAATAGCCAAAGGAAGAAATAAAATACTCAGGACATATTTAACCAAAGAAATGAAAGATCTCTACAAGGAGAACTACAAATGCTGCTGAAAGAAATCAAAGATGATGCCAAAAATTGAAAAAATTTTATGCTCATGGGTTAGAAGAATCTATATCATTAAAGGGGCAGATTCAACGCTATTCCTATCAAAGTACCAATGTCATTTTTTTCACAGAAATAGAAAAAAGTATTCTAAAATTCATATGGAACCAAAAAAGAGCCTGAATAGACAAAGAGAACAAAGCAAAAAGAACAAAGCTGGAGGCATCACACTACCTGTCTTCAAACAATACTATAAGTCTACAGTGTCTAAAACAGCATGGTACTGGTACAAAAACAGACACATAGACCAATGGAAGAGAATAGAGAACCCAGAAATAAAGCCACACACCTACAAGAAACTGATCTCTGACAAATTCAACAAAAATAAGCAATAGGGAAAAGACTCCCTATTCAATAAATGATGTTGGGATAACTGGTAGTACATTTGCAGGAGAATGGAACTGGAGCCCTACCTATTGCTGCATACAAAAATTAACTCAAGATGCCTTAAAGACTTAAATGTAGGACCTCACACTATAACAACCCTAGAAGAAAACCTAGGAAATACCCTTCTCTATATCTGCCTTCACAAATAATTTGTGGCTAATTCCTCAAAAGCAATTGCAACACAAATAAAAATTACTAAGAGGGACCTAGTTAAACTAAAGAGCTTCTGCACAGCAAGGAACACTATCAAGGGATTAAACAGACAACCTACAGAATGAGAGATAATATTCACAAACTATGCATCTGACAAAGGCCTAATATCTATAATCTATAAGGAATTTAAACAAACCAATAAGCAAAAAACAAATAAACCCATTAAAAAGTGGGCAAAGGACCTGAACAAATTTTTCTCAAAAAAAGACATATATGTAGCCAAGAAACATATGAAAAAGTGCTCATTATCACATATCATCAGAGAAATACAAATTAAAAACATAATGAGATACTATCTCCCACCAGTAAGAATGCCTTGTGTTAAAAAGCAAGCAAATAAACAAACAGACAGACAATAACAACAACAAAAACCAGATATTGACAAGGCTGCAGAGAAAACAGACACATACATGGTAGGTGGGAAGGCAAGTTAGTCTAGCCATTGTGGAGAATAGTTTGGAGATTCCCCAAAGAACTAAGAGTTGAACTACCATTACTGGGTATATACCCCCCCAAAAAAGAAATCATTATACCAAAAAGATACATGTACTCATGTGTTCATTGCAGCAGTATTCACAATAGCAAAAACATGGAATCAACCCAGATGCCTATCAATGGTGGATTGGATAAAGAAAATGTGGTGTATATACACAATGGAATACTATGCAACTATACAAAAGAAAAAGATCAAGTTCTTTGCAGCAACATGGACACAGGTGGATGCTGTTTTCCTAAGCAAATTAATACAGGAACAGAAAATCAAATACCACATATTCTCACTTATAAGTGGGAGCTAAACATGGGGTACACATAGACACAAAGATGGGAACAATAGACACTGGGGACTACTAGGTTGGGGAGAGAAGAAGCGGAGATGATTACTGAAAAACTACCTATTGGGTACTATGCTCACTACCTGGGTGATGGATTTGATCATATCCCAAATTTCAGCATCATGCAATATACCTTGGTAACAAACCTGCACATGTACTCCCAGATTCTAAGATCAAAGTTAAAAAAAAAAAAAGAATACAATTCTAAGATGTGTGCATAGCCTTCCTTAGATTTTAAGGTATTATGAATCAGAAAAAGTTAAGAACCATTACTCTAAAATAAATACAAGTACATACTTTTAACTTGATGAATGCTAAATGCTCTCACTTCAGTGGAGACAATTTTTAGCTGATTAGCTGGTTTTAACTTTTTAACTTTTTTAAAAATAAAAAGTTTGAGTATAAGACTAATACTTATTACCATGCATTTGAACACTGAAAAATACAGTGTGTTTCTGTCATACAGCCTTCCTTCCCAGACCTTAATCAGGCATTATTGCTAAACATAAAGCAAAAACACACTACACAATAAGTAAAGAACATCCACATTGGGATATGTATTTTCCAGGCAGTGAACAATATATATCTGTATTTCAAATGTTTCATTTTGAAATAATTATAGATTCACAAGAAGTGCCCCAAAAAAAAATGGATATGTAGATCCCATGTATTCTTCACCCAGTCCACAGAGTTTATTTAAATTTCATCATTTTGCATATATATTTGTATGTGTGTAATTTCTCTGCAATTTTATCATATGTGTAGATTTGTATAACTATTACCATACACAGAAGTGTTCCATTACCACAAGGCTCCTTCATGCTATCCTTTTATAGGCACACCACCCACCACCATCTCTAATTCCTAGTAGCCACCAATCTGTTCTCCATTTTTATAATTTTGCTATATCGAGAAAATTTTATAAATGGAATTACATAGTATGTAACCTTCTGAGATGGGTGTTTTTTCCCCTTGAGATACATCCAAATTGTTGTATAAACAGTTTTTTTCTTTTTATTGCTACACAGCATTACATGGTATGAATACACAACCATAATATTAACCTGTGGAGGAATACCTGAGCTGTTTCTAATTTATGGCTGTTACCAAAAACAAAACAAAATAAAAACTACTATGAACATTCATCTTGATACATATGTATGTTATATAGAGAGAATTATATATATATAGACACACATACACACACAAAGTCTTACATGTGAATGTTCATATCAGATTCATTTATAATAGTAAAAAACTTAATAAAAATCAAATATCCATCAACTAGATTATAGATGCACAGTAGTGGCATATCCATAAACATATGATAAAGTATTATTCAGTAATTAAAAGGAACTACTGATGCCTGCAATCTCTTGGATGAATCTCAGAGCATTCTACTAAAGAAAGAGAGTCAGAAACAAATGATAGGTCCATGTGCTATGTCATATGATATAGTTTGGATATTTGTCCCTGCCCAAATCTCATGTTGAAATGTAATCCTCAATATTAGAAGTGGGACCTGGTGGGAAGCAACTGGATCATGGGGCAGATCCCTCATAGATGGCTTGGGGCAGATCCCTCATAGATTGCTTGGGCCATCCCCTTGGTGATAAGTGACCTCTCACTCTGAGTACACATGAGATCTGGTCATTTAAAAGCGTGTGGAACTTCTCCACTCCACATACATTCTCTCTCACTTTTGCTCTTGCCATGTGAGATGCCTACTCCCCCATCACCTTCCACCATGACTGTAAGTTTCCTAAGGTCTCCCTAGAAGCAGATGCTAGTGCTATGCTTCTGTACAGCCTGAAGAACCAGAAGGCAATTAAACCTATTTTCTTATAAATTACCCAGTCTCAGATACATCTTTATAACAATGTGAAAATGGCCTAATACACCACACAACAACTTCAATAAATGTTTTAAAATAAAAGTATCACAAATATATTCTCCAACCACAATGAAATAAAACTAGAGACTGATAGCAGAAAAAATCCCTAGAGTTGTGGAAGTTAAATAACACAATTCTACATAACCGATGAACCAAAGAAGAAAACAAAAGGAAAAACATAAGATTTTTTGAAATAAGTTAAAATGAAAACAACATATCAACACTAGTAGAATACTGCTAATACAGTGCTTAGAGGAAAATCCATAGTTACAATTTCTACATTAGGAAAGAAGAACTCAAATCAATAACCCAACCTTCTATTTTATGATACTCAAAAAAGAAAAGCAAGCTAAACCTAAAGCAAGCAGAAGAAATGAAATAACAAAGATTAGGGTAGAAACACAGAATAGAAAAGTAATAGAAAAGATCTATAGAAACAAAAAACGTTTCTTTGACAAGGTCAACCAAACTGACAAACTTTTAGTTAGATTGACCATGATAAAAAGAGGGGATATTCAAATTGCCAGAATCAGAAATAAAAGAAGGAACTTTACCACAATCTTACAGAAATATAAATGATTATAAAGGAATTCTATGAACAATTCTAAGGCAAAAATTGGACAATTTAGATGAAATGGACAAATATCTACAAAGACACAAACTATCAAAACTGATTTAAAGAGAAGTAAGCCATTTTACTAGACCTATAAAAAATAGGAAGTTTGAATTACTAATCAAAAGACTACCCACAAAGAAAAGACCAGACTCAGATTATTTCACTTTTGACTTCTACCAAATATTCAAAGAATAGCAATTCTTCAAAAACTCTTCTAAAAAATTGAAGAGGGCAAACACATTTCAAATTATTTTATGAGGCCAGTATTACTCCGATGCCAAAAACAGACAAGACATCACAAGAAAAAAAACTATAGACTAGTATCTTTTTCGTTTTTCTTTCTTTCTCTCTTCTTCTTCTTTTTTTTGAGATGGAGTCTCCCTCCATTGCCCAGGCTGGAATGCGATGGGGTGATCTCAGCTCACTGCAACCTCTGCCTCCTGGGTTCATGTGATTCTCCTACCTCAGCCTCTCGAGTAGCAGGGATCACAGGCATCCACCACCACGCCCAACTAATTTTTGTATTTTTAGTAGACACAGAGTTTCACCATGCTGGCCTGGCTTCTCTCAAACTCCTGCCCTCAAATGATGCACCCACTTCAGCCTCGAAAGTGCTGGGATTACTGCGTGAGCCACCACATCTGGCCTAGACCAGTATCTTCTATAAACATGGACGTAAAATCTTTAACACAATACTAGTGAACTGAATCCAGAAATATATAAAAAGAATTATATTTCAAAATTAAATGAGGTTCATTCTAAGAATTCAAGTTGGTTTAATATCAGAAAATCAATTAATATAATACATATATTGAATAGAACTTTTAAAAATTACATGATCACCTCAGTAGTGCAGAAAAAGCATTAAATACAATCCAAAACACTTTTATAATTAAAACACACACACACACACACACACACACACACACAATCTAGGAATAGACAGGAACTTCCTCAGCCAGATAAAGGGCATCTATAAAAAACCCACAATAAACATATGCCTGATAGTACAAAACTAAATACTTCCTCCTAAGAGCAAGAACAAGACAAAGATATCCTTTCTCACTCCTATTCAACATTGTGTTGAAGGTACTAGTAAGGACAACTAGGCAAAAAAGAAAGAAAATGAAGAAAGAGAGAGTGAAGGAAAGAGAGAGAAAGAGGAAGGAAGGGAGGGAGGGAGGGAGGGGATGGAAAAATAAAAAATAGAAAACATCTGGAGTGGAAAGTCAGAAGTAAAGCAATCTACATTTGCAGAAGACATAATCTTGTATGTAGAAAATCCTCAGAAATCCATGTTTTTTAAGGGTTTTTTAAAAATTGCATTTTAGGTTTTGGGGTACATGTGAAGAACATGCAAGATTGTTGCATAGGTACACACATGGCAGTGTGATTTGCTGCCTTCCTCCCCATCACCTATATCTGGCATTTCTCCCCATGTTATCTCTCCCCAACTCCCC